>CAUYSK010119700.1:0-10046 GCA_963575035.1 Avahi laniger
AAAGAAATTAATCAGACAACTAAAAATATATAGAAAAAACTAGCCGGGCATGGTGGCACATGCCTGTAGTCCCAGCTACTCGGGAGGCTGAAGCAGAAGGATTGCTTGATCCCAGGAGTTTGAGGTTGCTGTGAGCTAGGCTGACGCCACGGCACTCACTCTAGCCCGGGCAAAAGAGTGAGACTCTGTCTCAAAAAAAAAAAAAAAAAAGAGGTGACAGTTTGGCAGGCCTGCCATTCAGAGCACCTGCCATGCAGGCCATCTATCCATACTTTTGTCCACCACTAGCCATCAGGTCCCTTCCCAGTAGATATGTTTTTCCACAGAAAAGAGTAATTCTAAGCATTCCCCTTTGAATACGAGGTTACTTCAGATAAATCTAGAAGCTGCGGTTGGCAGTACTTCATGCTTTTGCTAGGGGTGTGGAACAGAGAAATTTTTCTATACCTCACCCATCCCCTGGTTCTGTTTCCTCCATTTCCATAAACATGAAGGCTCTGGTGCTGAAAAAGCATTCAACTCCCTTTGTTCAGGACTGGCTCCAGAGAAAGGTGGCATTCCCTTGACTTTGAGCTGTTACAAAATCAGCTTTCTCTAATTTTATAAATCAGAAAAAGTCATAAAAGTTTTACATATTTTCCATTTTTCTACTTTCTTTCTGTGGCTGTGGGAGCATTAGGCGGGTTAATTAGAGGAGTAGAGTAGAAAGAACAAACAGATCTAACCTCTGTTTTCAGGAAATAAAACTATGCAAAAAACCACAAGTGACTATTTTCAATTTTTTTTTTTTTTTTTTGAGACAGAGTCTCACTCTTTGCCCGGGCTAGAATGCCGTGGCGTCAGCCTAGCTCAAGCAACCTCAAACTCCTGGACTCAAGCAATCCTGCCTCAGCCTCCCGAGTAACTGGGACTACAGGCATGCGCCACCATGCCCGGCTAATTTTTTCTATATATTTTTAGTTGTCCGATTAATTTCTTTGTATTTTTAGTAGAGACGGGGTCTTGCTCTTGCTCAGGCTGGTTTCGAACTCCTGAGCTCAAACAATCCGCCCGCCTCAGCCTCCCAGAGTGCTGGGATTACAGGCGTGAGCCACCATGCCCGGCCTTCAGATGTTTTTGCTTTAGGATTTTGTGATTATTTTTTTCCAGTTGTAGAGTGTGGGTTTGCACCACAGTAAGATCTCAGGTAGCAAGGCTCAATCACAAATTATTTGAATAAGCCAAGGAAACTTCCAACACATGCCCAGTTGTTCTTTTGTAGATCTTAGAAATGAGTAGCAAAGGAATGAGTACAGAAAGCTCCTTGAGGTATGACAACCATCTTCAGTATCCTGGTCCTATGGAAAAGGCCAAGCTCTCAGTGAGGATATTGTATGCACAGGAATGTCCTGCTTCCCTCTGAACAGGGTATGTGTTCAGAAAGCTAAATAAATCCAATGCATATTCAATAGCTTTCTAATGTAATCCCTAACTTGATGAGGTTGGGAGGACTTTAAAAACAGTTATAGAGCATAATCCACTGAGCTTTGTTTAGGAGCTCTCTTGGTACTTTTAAGTGCTGTGCAATGGGAACTGAAATAGGAATTGTTCAAATGAAGGGTGCCTAGACTTATATCACAGAAATCATGAACCATTCAGAACCCCTGGGAGTACTGAAATTCTTGTACCCCTCTCTTCTTGATCTGTGGTCTGCAAATGGCATGGGAAATAGTTTCAGAAACTGGCTACCACTTACTCAAACCCAATGCCAGGCAAAAGAGCCAGAATCAGAGCCAAAGACAGCACTTGTTATTGACATGAAAAACCTTTGGACCCTCTACCATCCTTACTCCAAAAAGGTTCCACTTAAAATTTTAGCATTTCTTAAAAGTTCTACTTAAATTTCTAAAACTAAATGTTATAACTTTCCCAAATACCTTTTGCCTATTAAAAATTCCTTTAACGCCAGAAAAGACAGACTGGACCAATGATGACCAAAATATAATAGGGTACTTCATGGAGTAGGGAACATCCATGTGTGCAGCAAGCAGCCTCACTGAGATTTGAGGAAACCACCAGAGAACAGGACAGGGGCTCCAATACTCAAAAAAGGAAAGTGTTCCCAGGTCCTCAGCAGTAATTAATTTGCCTTTTCTCTGGGTCGGCTCATACGGGGCATCAGTCAAGAAAATTTTGGTAGGAACCTATGTGACCAGTGGCCAGACAAAAGCATATAATGAAATGATCAGGCAAAGGGTCTGGTAGAAAGCCAGAGTTTACTGCCTTTGACGTTGACACTGCTCTCAGCCTTCATCTGTGGCATATTTGGATTCCTAGTGTCTGAATATAACAAAGGAGGCCTAATTACCGTCACATCACCCAAGTGAGGCTTGAGTCCTACTGGCTTAGTTGGCAATGGCCTTAAGCTTATTGGGCAGCTGTGGTGACCACACACAGACTGTGTAGCACAATAAACATCCTTTATTATATATACAGACACAACCATGTCACAAAGTCCACGTGACTTGGAACCAAGGCCTGAGTTATAGAAATGGGTCCTGATGAAGGGAGAGGATACACCTAGCTAATGATTCTTTCTCCCAGAATTTACTTAAATACTCTTTGAACATGAAATGTAAAACATTATTCAATGAGGAACTATATCTTTTTGGGCAGCAGGAATATGGAAGTATAAGCTGAGCCATCAGAAGAAACACTACACACGTGATTGAACCTAAGCTCTGCAAGACACGAAACTGTATATATCAATTAAAAGGTTAAGGCTGGGTGCTGTGGCTCATGCTTGTAATCCTAGCACTCTGGAAGGTTGAGGCGGGAGGCTCACTTGAGGTCAGGAGTTTGAGACCAGCCTGAGCAAGAGCGAGACCCCATCTCTACTAAAAACAGAAAAAAATTAGCCAGGCGTGGTGGCGCACGCTTGTTAGTCCCAGCTGCTTGGGAGGCTGAGGCAGGAGGATTACTTGAGCCCAGGAGTTTGAGGTTGCTGTGAACTAGGCTGATGCCATGGCACTCTAGCCTGGGAAACAGAATGAGACTCTGTCCAAAAAAAAAAAAAAAAAGGGTTTAAAAAAGAAGGATCTTTGAAAATAACGAAAACTTAGTATAGCTGGTGTTCTGCATTTGTGGGTTCGACCAACTGCAGATAAAAAAAAATATATATACCAATCCTTCATGGATATGGAGGGATGACTGTAATGTGTCTTGAAGTATTCTTATTTTAGTTGATCTTACTTGGTATCCTTTAGGCTTCAGGAATCTGGATGTCTACAAACCTCTCAAGACTTGGGAAGTTTCCAATATCTTATTTTTTTTTTCCTTTCTTTCTTTTCTTTTGTGAGACAGGGTCTCTGTTACCCAGGCTGGATCACAGTGGCATGATCACAGTTCACTGTAACCTCCAACTCCCAGGCTCGAGTGATCTTCCTGTCTCAGCCTCCTGAGTAGCTGGGACTATAGGTGCGTGCCACCATGTCCAGCTAATTTTTTTAGTTTTTTTGTAGAGACAGGGTCTTGCGGTATTGCCCAGGCTGGTCTCAAACTTCTGGCCTCAAGGGATCCTCCCACTTTGGCCTCCCAAATTGCTGGGATTACAGCCATAAGCCACCGCACCCGGCCTGGTATCATTTCTTTAATTAAGCATTCTGCCCCTTTCTCTTTTTCTTTTCCTTCTGGAACTCCTATAGTTCACATTATTTGTTACCCTGATGGCACTCCATAGGTCTCATATGCTTTTAATCCCTTTTTCTTTTAAATTTTCTAATTGACTAATTTCAAATCACTTGTCTTTGAGTTCACTATTCTTTCTTCTGCATGATCTAGTCTGCTATTGAAGCTGTCTAACGAATTTTTCTGTTCCATCACTGTATTCTTCAGCTATAGGATTTGTTTCTTTATGGTTTCTGTTAATATTTCTTTATTAAATGTCTCATTTTGTTCAGACATCGTTTTCCTGATTTTGTTGTCCGTGTCCTCTTACATTTCATTGAACATTTTTAAGATGATTACTTTAAATTCTTCATTAGGCAATTCATAGATCTCCATTTCTTTGAGGTCAGTTACTAGAGCTTTATTAGTTTACTTTGGTAGTATTATGTTTTCCTGATACTTTGTTATCCATGTAACCCCTGCAATGACGTCTGTGCATTTGCAGAGAGGCAAACACCTCTCACATCCACAAATTCTGGTATCCGCTGCCAGTTCTAGAAGCAATCCTCCGTGGATACAGAGGGACAACTGCATAAAGATGTTCCTCAACTTACAACAAGGTTACGTCCTGATAAACCCATGGTAAGTCAAGAAGTGTACTGAATGCATATTGTTTTCTCATCATTGTAAAGTTGAAAAATTGTAAGTAAGTTGAACCATCAAAAGTTGAGGCCATGTGTATTCTCTTTTGGATGTGCTACCACCTTTGATAGAAACGACAAAATGATCTATTTCATCAGGTGGTTCTAGATAAGGCACACAGCTTTAAAAAAAAAAAAAAGGCAGGGAGTAGTAAGATAGAAACAAAAAGATCTCTAAGGCACTTTCTACCAACAGTGTTTCAAAAGTCTGGACTGCACACAGGCTCCATGTGCTGCACTCAGAAGGAAGCAGAGTTCATGAAAAACCTGGAACTAAGGTTTATAAGACATCACTTGTAACCAGCTGGCATCAAGTATAGTGTAGTCATCTTAACCACCTGTTCTACAGACATCTGGGCTCTGGTATCTGACAATCTCCTCTTAAATATGATTTCCTGGTTCCCTCTCCATTACCTAATGAATGATTTTGTTTTGAATCATTCCGCAAATTGTCTCACCTTCAATGCGGGAACATGAATTGAAAAAACTTGGCACCTGATCCTACTCTCTGCAACTCTCTCAATCCAACAAATAAATACTGTACACTACTATTTTAACATAACATAGTTAGAGGAGACCTATTATACCTTGTGACTGAATGCTAATTAAAAGCCAAGCCACAGCAGGAAATAAACTGCTATCTTCTCAACTGTGCAAGCAGTCAGCAATGATTCAGGTGTGGGGTTCTCAAAGGAAGATTGACTTTACACTCACCACATGATGGAAAGACAGTACAAGATAACCAAGAGTAGGGAGCAAGAATGTAGGATAACAGAGAAGGAACGCTCTCACAATGCTTAGTCTCATCATCAAAAGCTTTTACCATACCACCTAGCACTCTTCAAAGAATTCTCTGCCTTCCCTATATATCATTCCATATACCTCTGTTTCCAACAAGCACGAATTTACTGATGACTCAAATCTAGACTTGACTGTCGACCAGCCACTGCTATCCTGAATCCTGAATCAAATTCCACATTGAACTTATCGTTAAACCTCTTCCTGCGCTTTCCTTCATTTCTTAGACTGAATAATGGGATCTTATCCACGTAAGCTAAAAATGAGAGGAGGATGGGTCATCCTTGCCTCTTCCTTACTCATTTGTTTGCTAAGCCCTGAATGCTGGCTCTCAAATGTTTTTGGTCTGACTCCCCAATATCTCCACTCTTAGTACCTCACTTTGCCTGAACTATTAATACTCTCCAATTTGATCTCCCCTTTACTGATCTCACCTTTTCAAATAGGACTATTTCACTAGGACACATATTTGATTATCTGATACCTTTGCATTAAAAACATTCATCGATGCCCAAGTACCCACCAGACAATAATCACATTAGTAGGACACTAAGACATCAGACAATTTAAATCTGACCAACTCTTCCATATTTCTGCCTTGCTAACTACCTCATATATATCCAAACTCTCACCATACCAAATTATTTTCACCGTTCCCTATATACTCAGTCTTGTCTTGACTTTATGCCTTTGCCAAATACTGGACTATATATTACATGACTTCATTTAAATAAAATGTCCACAAAAGGCAAACTTATCAAGAAAGGAAGTAGATTATTGATTAATTTGGGGATTAACTGTAAATGGATATAAGAGATCTTACTGGAAGGATAAAAATGTTCTAAAACCAGATTACAGTAATAGTTTCATAATTCGATAAATTTCCAGAAGTCACTAAATTATGTATCTGAACAATTAGATTTTATGGTAGGCATATATTATATCTCTATAAAATCACTGCTGCTGTTTATTTTAAAGCCCATCCACAGACTCATGCTTCTGGCCATGACAGATTATTATTAATGGATTAGTGCTCTCAGTATTAAAAATTAGAAAACTAGGCCAGGCATGGTGGCTCAGGCCTATAATAGGAGCACTTTGAGAGGCCAAGGCAGAAGGATCACTTAAGCCCAGAGGTTTGAAACCAGCCCGAGCAACACAGTCAGACCTGGTCTCTACAAAAAAAAAGAAAAGAAAAGAAAGAAGAAAAATTAGCTGGGTGTGGTGGAGCATGTCTGTTGTCCTCGTTACCTGGGAGGCTAAAGTAGGTGGATCATTTGAGCTCAGGAGTTTGAGGTTGCAGTGAGCTATGACACCACTACATTCTAGCCCAGGCAATAGAGAGAGACCCTATCTCAAAACAACAACAAAAACTACACGAAATACATGAAATAATACTTTTCACTCACTGGACATTAGGCAGCACTAGACAATGATCCTGAGACTAGGGAGAAAAAAATGAGGTAAGTGCTATGATTATCTTGGCTTTCTGAATGGAAGCATTTACCAGATTCTGGTGCAGGGAGGAAAACCCAACCATAGAATGGAGGTCTCAGTGAGCTAAGTAGATAGAGATTGGAATTCAAAGTACCTGAGGTGAGCTTCTAATAATTCCAAGAACTCACAGAAGGCTGGGAGGTGTGTGAGTTTCCAACAGTTAGAGGGAAGAGACCTCCATGATAACCTTGAGCATTCAGTGGAGATCCTAGAAAGGCCACACCTTAGGAGTTACCCTAGAGAAAAAGCTACTCTGGACCCAGTCTAACAAAGATTAAGAACAAGCTTCTAAAAAATCAAGCTGATCCACAAGTAACCTGACTGTCAGAACAAAGGCCAACACTCCTTAATGGAAAATAACAAAATCATGAAACCCAACAATCTAAATGTCCAGTGTTCAATTGAAAAGTACTAAACATATGAAGCAGGAAAATGTTAACCCAATAACCACAAGAAAAACGAGTCAGTAGAAACAGGCCCAAAAATAAAAGTGATGTTAAAATTAACAGACATCTGTAAAACAGCTGTTATAAATGTTCAAGGATATAAAGGAAAGCATGAACACAGGGAAGAAATTAAAACTATCAGGGCCAAAAGGGACACAAACTTCTGAGAAGCACAAATGGCACCACATTCTTAACTACCCTCCTCCACCGAAGTAGCATTTTTGGCAGGCAGTGTGGATCAGGAAGTACTGGTGGCCGTGGGACGTGTGGCAAATCAGTACTGGCTGAACATGTCCTACTTGATCCACAGGGCAGGAGTACTGCTATGCTGTGGTGTTCAGGGAAGAGGCCTTAAAGGCCATGAAGGCAGGCAATACTTCTCCCCCCGTATTTTTGTTGTAGACCACCTCAACCACCTCAAAGTCACCCAAAAAATGGTATTAACTCTGAGTGATCATCCTTTGATTTTATAGATCACGAAAGTACCTGGTCGTGACCTGGTCATGGAACCAAAAACCTGTAGCATCTATAAAACTGTGAGCCTTTGAACCACAGTCTTATTAAAACAAACAAACATGAGCATAATGGTCTCATATAGAATATCTGGGGCTCTCAATGCCTTAATACTTAAAAGTAGAGCCACTGTCCTATTGTGTTTCTTGTTTCTATAGCCTAATAGGAAGATATAACTGATTTCCTGGGTAACAGATTATATAAAATATATTTTGAACAAAAACTGCAATAAAGCTAGAAACTATGATTTGAGGTCTTTGCTTAAGTTTGCGATATTAATACTTGATGGGGCTTTATCATGCAACATTAGTTTGCTTACCCTCTGTCATGAATGACTGCCTAAACTTAAATGAGCTTTTTCAGTTAAACATATTCCTTTTCTTCCGGGATTTAACTACAAAAAGTGGACATTTAAATGAAGTAAAAGGTATTAATCATAACTGGTTTTTAAAAAATTAAAACTATCAAAAATAAGCAAATTAAAATTTTAGAGGTAAAAAATATAATTAAAATAAAAAATGAATCAATGGATAAGCTTAGCTAATTAGATACAACAGGGGGTAAGTGAAGGTAAGTAAGATAAGAGGGTAAGACAAGTGAACTTTGAAGAGAGGGGAACATAAACTATACAAACTGAAGAACAGAGAGAAAGAGCTAAAAAAAAAAATTGACAGAGACTTAGTGGCCTGTGAGACAATATCGAGCAGTCTAAAAATATGTATGTAATTGGGGTCCCAGGAAAAGGGGTGATAGTATAAAAAAATTTGAAGGTGGAAATATTTCCAGATTTGATGAAAACTACCTATCCATGGATCTAAAAGGTACAAAGAACCACGAGCATGTTAAATACAAAAACAAACCCAAGGTACATCACAATTAAATTGTTGAAAACCAATTTTAAAAGACAAAATTAAGATATTTGGGGGGACAAAGATAAGAATTATATATTTTTTTAAATTTTTATTTTTATAGGCACCTGTCCTGTGAAAGAATTATATTTTTATGCAAAACTATTTTAAGAAATCAATTGGCTAACATCTTTTAAGTGTTGAAAGGGCAAAAAAATATCAACTTAGAATTCTTTTTTTTTTTTTAATCAGACAGAATCTTGCTCTGTTACCCAGGCTAGAGTATAGTGGCCTGATCTTAGCTCACTGCAACTTTGAACTCCTGGGCTCAAGAGATCCTCCCACCATACCCTCCCAAGTAGATGGGACTATAGGTGCATGCCACCATGCCTGGGAAATTTTTTTTATTTTTGGAGAGACAGGGTCTCATTACATTGCCCAGGCTAGTCTCAAACTCCTGGCCTCAAGCAATCCTTGCACCCAGCTCAACTTAGAATTATATATCCAGTAAAAATATTCTTCAAACTAAAAGAGTCTAGCAGTTTCTTATAAAACTAAACACTCTTACCATATGATCTAGCAACTCTGCTCCCTGGTATTTACCCAAATGAACTGAAAACTTAGGTCCATACGAAAACCTGCACATGGATTTTTTTTACAGTAGCTTTATTCATAATTACCAAAAATTAGAAACAATCAAGGTGTCCTTCTGTAAGTGAATGGATAAATAAACTGTGCTATACTCAGACAATGAAGTATTCAGTGCTAAGATGAAATGCACTATCGAGCCATGAAAAGACATGGAGAAACCCTAAATGCAAACTGCTAAGTGAATGAAGCCAATGTGAAAGGCTACCTATTGTATGATTCCAACTATATGACATTCTGGAAAAAGTAACACTATAGAGACAATAAAAAGATCAGGCTGGGCACGGTGGGTCACACCTGTAATCCTAGCACTCTTGCAGGCCAAGGCGGGAGGATTGCTTGAGCTCAGGAGTTCAAGACCAGCCCGAGCAAGAACAAGATCCCATCTCTACAAAAAATAGAAAAATTGGCCAGGCGTGGTGGCACATGCCTGTAGTCCCAGCTACTGGGGAGGCTGAGGCAGGAGGATCGCCTGAGCCCAGGAATCTGAGATTGTAGTGAACTATGATGACAACACTGTACTGTAGCCAGGGCAAGAGAATGAGACTCCCATCTCCAATCAACCAATCGATCAATCAAAATTGCTCTAAAAATAACCACTATTTTTTTAAAGGAGTAAGATAAATACCTCTTTTTAGACAAACAAATGCTAAGAGCATTTATCACCAGTAGATCCGAAATACTCAGAAATATTAACACATTGACTGCCACACTAGAAACAAATTTTTTTTCCTTGGGGCCACAGTGTTTATTACAAAAATAGAATAAAAATTTTGAAAACAAAACTATCCTTTCTAATTTAATGAAAAATTTGGGGCCGGGCGCGGTGGCTCACGCCTGTAATCCTAGCACTCTGGGAGGCCGAGGTGGGCGGATCGTTCTGAGCTCAGGAGTTCGAGACCAGCCTGAGCAAGAGCGAGACCCCATCTCTACCAAAAATAGAAAGAAAT
>CAUYSK010119705.1:0-17121 GCA_963575035.1 Avahi laniger
AAAAAATGTTCAACATCACTAATCACCAGGGAAATGCAAATTAAAACCACAACAAGATATCACCTTACCCCAGTTAGAATGGCATTTATTTAAAAATCCAAAAACAATAGATACTGGTGTGGTTGCAGAGAGAAAGGAACACTTATACACTGATGGTGGAACTGCAAATTAGTACAACCTCTATGGAAAACAGTATGGAGACTCCTCAAAGAACTAAAAGTAGACCTACCATTTGATCTAGCCATCCCACTACTGGGTATTTACCCAAAGGAAAAGAAGTCATTTTTATCAAAAAGATAATCACCTGTACTGGAATGTTTATTGCAGCACAACTTACAATTGCAAAGATGTGGAATCAACCCAAGTGCCCATCAATTCATGAGTGGGTTAACAAAATGCAGTATACACATACTGTGGGATACTATACAGCCACGAAGTATGAATTAAGGCCTTTTGCAACAATTTGGATGGAACTGGAGACTATTGTCCTAAGTGAAGTATCTAAAGAATGGAAAAAGAAACACCACATGTGCACCGAGGGAGGTAAAACTCAGCGGAAATCAAGCAGGGGAAGAGGGAAGGAAGGGATGGGTGGAAACCTACCTAACGGGTACAATGTACACTATTTGGGTGATGGGCACACCTATAGCTCTGATTCAAGCATAACAAAATGGATATATGTGACCAAAAACATTTGTACTCCCGTAATATTTTGAAATAATAATTTAAAAAATCTAGAAAAAATGTTTTATGAGAATACAAAGGAGGGAGAAATTTGTCTGAAATGGAGCTATGAAGAAAGACTTATGGAGACATTAACATTTACACTGGTCCTTATAGGAGGAAAGAAAAAGACGTTCTATGAAGAAATTTTAGAATTTTTGAAAACATGAGCAAGGAGTCCACAGAGAGAGCCTGGTTGACTCTCTAGACAGTTCTCATAAGTTGACAATTAACTTGGTGAGTTCACTACACCAGGAACTGACCTTCAGGCAGCCATCAGTAGTCTCTCATTTGTTTATTGTATATATTGTGTGTACATTTATTGAGTATATGTATATAATGAGGGATATGATTAACAGTAACATAACGTTTTTATCCAAATATGAAGAAAAATATGGTTAAAATAAAAAAAATAAAAATACACAATAAAAATTTTAAAAGCTTTAAAGCTTTCTTAATATTTTGGGAACAAAGACCAAAATCCTCAGTGACCCCTGAGATACTGAATGTCCAACACCTATCTGCCTCCCTCCAACCTATCCCCAGCCCTGGCCCTCTCTGCACCCCAAGCGCACTGACTTTCTTTCTCTTCTGGATAAGTCAGCATCTCTCCAAAGGCCAGACCTTTTTATAAAACCTGGATTAATCATAATCCTTGATTTGCGACATGCTCTCATCATGGGACAGGTGTGGCCTGCGTTATCTAGTTAGCTACAAAAGCTGTTCTGTTCATTTTTAATGGTCCTCTTCACTGTCTTCTCTGCTCCTAGGCACCCCTGCCCACTTCCACCATTCCAACCCATGGCGGATGTGTCTGCATGTCCTTAGCTACTCAGATCCCACCTAAGTTACAGAGCCAGCCCTGTATCCAGCTGCCCACCTGAATATCTCAAAATCGCTTCCAACTTAACCAGTTCAAAACCAAACTCACTTTCCTCCCAGTGCTTCTCAGTACATCTTTCTACTTCCCAAATCAAACACAGGCATCCTCCCTGGCTCATCCCTCTCCCTCCCTCCCCATATCCAACCCAACAATGTCAATCTTCCTTTCTGCTGTTCCTTCAATTCATCTGCTTCTCTCGTCACCACATTGTCACCCAAGCTGCCATCCCCGTTCCCCTAGAGTGGGCTATGGCCTTCCCACATTCTCCCTCACCACCAGTAACAAAATATCCATGTGCCGCCAGAATGAGGCTTTGACATACAAATATCGTTCTGTCATCGCACCACCCAAAATCCTTAACAGGACCTACGAGATCCTACATGGCCTACACCCTCCCCACCTCTGCAACCCCACCCCACATCACACACCCCATTTCTCTGAACCCCGGGAAAAGCAATCCCCTCTCCAAACGCAAATCCCTTTTTTCCTAATCTCAGGGAAACAAAACCATATCCATCATGATGTTTACTTAATGACCCGTTCTCGTCACTGGCCATAGATGGGGGCTTGGCTTATTTACTTATTTATGTATCTTGGAAGTAATTTTTTATAATGTAGTAGACTCTCACAAGCTCATGACCAAAACAAAAGGATCTTGACAACAACCTACAGCTAACCATGGCATCCAGTCCTCCCGGTGACCAACCCTAGGTAACCATCACCTTGAATCCTGTGTCCATCATCCCCTTGGCTTCCCATCTAGAGTTTCATTACATGCATATGTGAATGCATACACACATGATGCGTATTATGTAATATGTAATGTATTTTATATAATATATGCATGTGTTCCTGTATGTATTTTTATATATATTCCTAAAAATAATTTTAGTTGTTTATGGATTTATAATAATAGTTTAATATTGTGTATATTATTTTGGGACTTGCTTTTCTATTATTGTATTAAGATTTTAAGGGTTTGAGGTTTTAAGGATCATGCATATTGCTGTATGTCGTGGCAGGCCCATCTATTTTGACTAATGTACAACATTCCATCGTGTGGTTGCACCATTGTTTATTTATCCACTTTCCAATGGATCACCCATCACCTTGGTTCCTGGCTTTTTTTCTTTTCTGTTATGAACCAGTACTGCTAGGAACATTCTTGTGCATGCCCCCATCGCATACTTCCTGATTTGTATTTCCAGGAATATGAGAGTCTGGCTTTAGAAAGAAATTCCAAACTGATTGTGTCCGTTCACACTCCTCCCAGCAATGTAGAAGAGATGATGTGGTCCCATAGTCTCCGCCACACTTGGTATTGTCAGCCTTGTAATCATGCCAACCAAATGGCGTGAGATGGCATCTGCCCTTCCCCGACCAATAATTGCTTTGAACAAGTCTACGTACGTTTATTAGCCAAATTTGTTTTCTTCCCTATGAAATGTCTTTCTGTGTTTTTTGCCCATTTTTATGAGTTTGGTTGTGCTTTTCTCACTGTCTTGATTCTAACACATTGTTATTTATGTCTGTTATAAATATGTTCTCGAGCCCCAGGCCTTTCTATACGCACCGGGATACTCTTTCCTCTCCACGTCACCTAGTAAGCTCTTATCCATCCTCAGATCTCATCTCGAATATCACTTCCTGGGGAAGCCTTCTCTGACTTCCCTGAGTTGGTCAAATCCTACTGTCTTGTGTTCTCACGGTACCAAGTAACGCTCCTTCTTAGCATTTCTGCAGCTCTAATCTTTACACGTATTTGTGTGATTCTCCAACGTACCCCCCAAAAGGACAAAGATGCATCCATTTCTTGCTTACAGTTTATCTATTGTGCCTGCCACAGAATAGGTCCTCAACAAATATTTTCAGATGAACAAATAAACGTTCCATTTGCAGGAGTGTTTTCTCACATCTACAAATGCAGCCCTGGCGGTGCCCCCAGCCCCTCCCTCTTCCATTCAACCGCCTTTATTCACGTCTCTTCTTGCTTCTTTCTGTCTTCCTTAGTTCCTGTAAGCATTGCCAGGCCCAAGGAAGGATTTTGGCATCCATGTGCCCGTTTGATGCATTTTTCATTCCATGGGAGGAAGACGTGAGATGAACGGGCACACCAGGGGGTTGGTAACAACATCTCTCACCCAGTCGCCAGTTTGCAGGGAAACCAGGATTCTGTATCTTAGTAGGCCATTGCACAAAAGGCACTTGGTTTCATGGAGCCAAACACCGTTTTTGGAGAATGATGGTGAGCAGGAAGTGGCTCCAGGCAGGGGGCGGGGCCGGGTGCACCGCACACCTGTTGCACCGGCTGGTTAGAGGCAGAACAGCTCCTTTCCCGGACGGCTCCACCAGGCACGCACCCGGCAGCCCTGCGCGCAGACCCTCACCGTGGACACATTCCAGCAAGTTCCTCCAAACAGGCCTTCCGGAAGCCCCACAAGGGCATCCTCTGAAAGCCACCTTCCCTGTGCCTTCGGATCAGTCCTGCACTTGGCTGTAAACACGGACGCTTCCAAGCCGAACTCTCTGCGATGCTGTTTCTTGGGTTCTTTTTCATTTCTGTCAAGAAGGAGGGAAAAATGGCAGACAAGATACTCTTGAATTCTGGTCCATCGGGACACCTCCTGGAGGTCAGGGGCACAGGGACCGGCCCTGGGAGCTGCGGTCGGGTCAGCAGAGGTGAGCTCTCCCGCCACGGTGCGGGAGCGCGAGTCTCAGTGTGTCTTTGCTGTTTCCCTTTCATCGGGTCGGTAAACATTCCGGCCATTCCGAAGTATTATGTGCCCCTTTAGGACAATGTACTTGGGTTTGGGTTCTTTTCGCTTTGTTTATCCGGTAATGGTTACAGCAAGAGGGATGCACCTGTTCTGCAGGCCCATTAGACTCCGAATTGCTTTTCTCCTGAGCGGAGACGAGCAGGAAAACCAGCCTTGGCATGGGCAGCTTTCCTGCGGTAGGAAAGCGAGCGTTGCGCGGAAGCCCAAGATGCAACCTTGAGCCAGAACACCAAGCGGCTCGGGGCGGAGAGGGGGAGGCGGCGCAGCGCCCGGAACGAGGCCGGGGCTTCCAGACAAGGAACGTGCCCAAGGTCACACTGCCAATTAGTCGTCAAGCTGGAGTTATAATCACAGGAAGCAGGTCTGTGTGGCTCCGAGCCCGCGCTCTCCCCCGGCTCTTTACATCGGGGCGCAGCTGAGAAAAGAGAGAGGTGGAGGGAGAGGAGGGGACCCGGGAAGCCGGCACAGCAAAGTCAGGGCGGTCTGCGAGCCCACCCCACGTGCTCACGCGCTTTGTGTGCCATCTCCAGGTGACACGGGCCTGCGGAGGCTGCTAATGGGGTAGGTGGGACGGACAAGGCCGGGTGGGGGGGGTGGAAGGGAAAAAAGATAACGAATGCTTCCTTTCTCTCACACTTTGGGCTTCCCCCAGCAGTAAGTCCCCACTCGGTGGGTGACTCTAATTCCTCCTCCCGTCCCTCCCTGCAGGTGCAAAGCCTGAGTGCGTCCTGATTCTGGGGCGAAATGAACAAGACCAGATGCCCCCAGCTCAGGCCTCCTGCATCCACGACGCCCCACTTTGGTAAGAGGAGGGGGCGCCCAGGCGGGCTTGTACCATCTTTTGTTTGGCGCCTGAGCGTCACAGCCTGACACAGAAGCTGCTCCTGGGCCCTGGTGACTTACTTTGTCATCTGCCGCCTCTCGTGCAGGTGTGCGTATTTTAGCTGGAGGAGCCCAGGCATGGAAATCGCTCTCCCTGTGCCCATATATTATCAGTATTTTTTAACATGTCGCTTTCCAAGCAGGTAATGCATTTGCAGAGACAGTGATCTTTCATCGGGAGATTATGATGATTTGTGTTCTCTGTCTAAATTCCAGCATAAATTTCAGAGCCAGCGAGGCATTGGCTTGTGGCAAGAGCTGTGTTCCGAGATGTGGCAGGCTATCTCTGCAAACCTCGGGCTCGCAGCCATTTGTCCTGATTAGGCAAAGGCTTTGAAATTCTTCCTTGTGCCTCACCTTTATTTTTTTCAAATTGCTCTTCCAGCGGGTCACCTTTGCAGCTGGGTTCAAGCAGCCTCGAGGTATGTTTACTGGGCTGTTCCGAAGCATAATGTTTAAGTAAATCAACTGCCAGAACTCCTGGCTCTGCTGAAATTAGCAGTGTGGCCTGGGTCAAGTCGCTTAACCCACTACACTTCTGTTTCTTCATTAGTAAATGGAAATAGTGATCCCTATGTCGCAGAGTTAATGGGAGGATTAAATAAGGAGCAGAAATGAGAATCCTCCTGTGGTACCTGGAAAGCTGTAGGTGGGACCCGTGCACTCCTCCCTGCCTCCTCCCAGAATTGCACGCACACCTCAGGCGTAGGCTGTGACCACACCCTACTTGGACAGCCCCTTCAGTGAGCCCCTGTCCTCTCAAGGGTTTCTCTAAAATCCCCAAAAGTGTCTCTAAACAAGGAGCATATTAAGTCACTTTGCCATGTGTATTAGTTTGTCGGGGCTATCACAATGAAGTACCACAGACTGGGTGGCTGAAACAATAGAAATGTATCGTCTCCCAGTCTGGAGGCTGGAAGCCCAAGATCAAGGTGTCGGCAGGGTTGGTTTCTTCCGAGGACTCTTCCTTCGGCTTGGAGAGGCCACCTTCTCCCTGTGTCCTCACGTGGTCACCCTTCCTTCTGTACCCATCTGTGTCCTAATCTCTTCTTCTTATAAGGACATCAGTCGTTTTAGATTAGGGCCCACCGTAATGACCTCATTTTAACTTGATGACCTCCTTAAAGATCCTACCTCGATATACAGTCACACCTCCAAAAACAGCAATGCCGTCCTTCTGTGCATGACGATGCTTTCCTTCCAGAGTCCCAGCTGGTCCTTACATGCCCCCCTCCAGTGACAAATGGAAGAATTGACAGTAGAAAGTGGCAGAACTGGGTCTGGAACCAAGATATGTGGCTCCTGGCCATCTTGGAGTGTGACTCCATACTGACACCTTCCAAGATTGCTCACCGTGTCTGGGAGCACTTGCTGAAGAGGGTAGAAGTGTTCCCACATCAGACATGCAAGCACCTTTGGGGCAGGTGACATGTGGCTTCCCTGCTCACCAGCCATCCCCGCTGACTCCAACACAGCGGGTGCCGTTCACCAGCACTCTGGTGGGGGACATTGTTCTGACCCAGGGAGGCTTCCTCGATGCTAGGCCGAACTGAATGGTTTCCCTGTATCTTGTTTTTTGTTTTGTTTCATGTAATAAAAAACCCTTCACCCCCAGCCCTCTCTGATGTAGAGATTGCAGGGGCCAATGGGTACAAGAGAACAATTGGCACTGTTCAGGCCAACGAGAAGACCGGAACTCAGTTGGTGGCAACAACAGGCATGAGAGGCCCAGCTGTGGACATTCATGGCCAATAGTGGCATTCCTGGGCAACAAACTTTGGGCAAGAATGGTGCCAATGAGGAAGTGAAGTAGTTTACTCTGCCTGATCCCCGGGCCTATCGCTACCGTGTGTTTCTGCTAATCCAAAGATAGATAAGACAGACAGACAGGTAGACAAATAGAGATATAGATAGATAGACAGATATCCACAGTGGCAGTATTTGTCCCAAAATCCCCCAACACTTTTTTTTTTTTGAGACAGAGTCTCACTCTTTTGCCCAGGCTAGAGTGAGTGCCGTGGAGTCAGCCTAGCTCACAGCAACCTCCAACTCCTGGGCTCAAGCGATCCTCCTGCCTCAGCCTCCCAAGTAGCTGGGACTACAGGCATATGCCACCATGTCCAGTTAATTTTTTCTATATATTTTTAGTTGTCCAGCCAATTTCTTTCTATTTTTAGTAGAGACAGGGTCTCGCTCTTGCTCAGGCTGGTCTCGAACTCCTGAACTCAAACAATCCGCCCGCCTCAGCCTCCCAGAGTGCTAGGATTACAGGCGTGAGCCACTGCACCCGGCCCCCCAACACTTTTTATTCATCAGAATGAGCAGACGTTTGGGGAAGGCAAGTACTTATCTTTAATGGACTTGCTGTGGGTCACATGAGAAGCAGCAGACTGACGTGGGGGGAAGGCCCCAACCCAAGAACAGCTCTGTCACTGGCCAAATCTCTTACTGTCGTGCCAGCCTCATCAGAGAGGTGTGAAGCTGCCTGATAAGATTTTGTAAAGCTCAGACACTAAGGCCAGACAGGCCTCGGGCCACATCACTTACTAAATACGTGACCGTGACCCCATTCCTTAGCTTCTCTGAGGATCTCCCCCTGGGTAAAAACTGAGATAAAAATGCTCGGGTGCTGAGACCAGGATACGGGGTCACACATGCAAAAGTCCCTATTGCATGCCCTGGTATTCAATGTGTCCTCTTCCCTACTCGGCAGCCTTACTGCAAGAGCTGGGGAGTAGGGTGATAACAACTGGAGTTTATGGGATCTGTGTCCTCTGGGGCCACCAAAACCACCACCTGTCCCAGACACTCTCAATATGGCAGAGGCCCAATCTCCCCATTTCTTCTCCTTCCTCCCTCTTCTGGGGCCTGCCAGAATCTCCTAAGACAGTTACTCAAAGCCCTATAACCGCCCAGCAGCCAGAGATCGTGGGACGCAAAGAAGCAGCCCCTCTAGCTGTGGCAAGACAGGCCGTGCTCTCTCCAGGGCTGGTTCTGGCCAATGGCAGCGTCTAGCCTTCCACAGCTGTGGACACTCACAACTCAGCCCTCCTTGGCCTTCAGACGATGGAAGCAGGCCCTGATTCTCTAAATACGACTTGGTCTCCTTATGCTCTCTCGGGGTACATCAGCGAGGCTCAAGGAGAGCCGGGGTGGGGGAAGAGACTGGAGAGAGGGAGCAGAGAAAGGTCACTTGAATGGGAAAGTGTTGTGACTTGCACCAGCCAAGAAAAGTTCTCAAACAGCCAGGAACCAGTGCCTGGTAAGTGGCAGGGCTTCAGAAATGTTTGATGATTGAATAACTGAATGTCCAGCCCCTAACCACTTCCAGGATTTGCTCCAATTGAACTTACTCTCTACCTGCCTTATTTTACTATAGTTCTTTGTACCTCTAGTGTCACGCCAAGATCAAATGAATAGTCATCCATCCTGATTCTGCAACAAACTATAAGTAACTTGAGGGCAAGGACTAATTTTCATGCTTTGCAACTCCAGCAATTGAGAAATGTCTCAGTAATTGTTGGCCAATTTAACTAAAGATGCTCTGTGCCACCTAGAGCCCTGAGCTCACACAAGCTTCCAACTTCCCAGGGGCATTTGGTCTATACCAAAGTCATCCTTGGAGGGGCTGCTTGCATTTCCCAGAGGAAAAACCCAGAAGTCATGATGCTTCAGGGCCTCCTATTTCATTTGTTTATCTATTGCATAATGATTGAGCACTTGATCTTGAATGTACATCAATACAAAAGGTCTCCCTAGGAGTTTAACCCCAAAGTATGGCTGTAAGAAGCTAGGAGAGCCTCGGGCATGGCTCCATTGTCCAGCCTACTTGTTGGATGTAGAGAAACATTTTAGGAGCAAACCCCAATCTAATTTTTTTTTGATCTTTCAAACCATAGTAAGGGAGCCCGGCATGTAACACTTGAAAGCTTCCAAATGGCAAAAAGTGGGCTCAGAGAATCCAGGTTTGGAAGGAACCTTAAAATCCATGGGAGACTCTTTCCATATCGTCACCACCACCCCCTCTGGCCTTTAAAAGAGAAAGCACGGGCAATTGATCGCCGCCACCCTTTCCACACAAGCACGCAGTCGGATAAAATTTCTAAGCAGACTATTGACAAGCACAGTCACGTGAGTGCGAACAGCTCACAACTCAGCCAGAAGAGAAACAGAAAAGCCGCTTCTTACCTAATGTCACAAGCACCCACATGACAGTAGGAGAGCGACCATCTGTCCCCAAACCACCACTCTTCAGTGAAACTCCAAACGGAGACCTGGTCTGAGATGACTGCAGGTGACTGCTCAGGAAAAGAGAGAGAGAGGAGAAAAGGCATTGCTTTAAAACTCGCAGCACAGAATTAAACGCCCAGCCCAGTCTTCCTCCCTCTCCTCCGCTCCATCGGCCACACCCTTCCAGAGGGAACGCTCTGATCAGTATCTGCTGCAAGAAGGCAACGCTCAGTAAACAGTATTATTAACCCATAGGCTGGCGACGAATCAGGGCAGGAAGGTGACCTCAGCAGGCTGCAGTAATCCTGCATGTCGGGATGAATTTATGAGGCCAATTTTATTGGCCTGCGTGACCCAGGCTCCTCGGAGACGTCGCAGTAACAAATCCAATCCACTTCATTTATGAGTCATGTGCAGCGGCAGCCGTGAGGTTGAGCCAGGCCACCCCGGCCACCCTCTTCAAGAGGGCGCCCGTGTTCCCGCGCCACCCTGTCACCCCTGAGAGACGGCCAGCCCTGCCCAGGAGTCCTGGGTTCTCGGGCAGCTCTGCCCTCAGAGCCAGCCCGGCGCTCGGCAAGGCCCTTCCCCTCTCTGGGGCTCAGCGTGCGGCTGCAGAATGGGGTTGCTGGACCGCCAGCGCTTCTCACTGGGGTGCTAGAGGTGTTTTAGGGTAGGACAAACCCCGCTCGCTGCAATCTGGTGAGCACCTCTGGTCCAGCCTACCCTATGTCAGTAGTTCCACCAAGTCACTGGATCAACCCAAAGCGCCGTCACACACGTCCAGATGCTCTCGCTTGACAATTACTGGTAGATACTAATAATATGGCAGGTCCCGCCCTGGGCACAGACATCCAAAGTGGATCTGCGATGAGGTCTTTCTGCCTCCATTTCCCCACTGTAGGAGCAGAAAAGCTGAAACTCCTGCTACTGGCAGCTAGAGGGACCTCGGGTCCGGCCAGCAGCCGTCCCACTAAGGGACAGCAGCAGCCCGCAGAGTCCTCTAAGCAGAGGGCCTGGCGCTTACCTGGCCCTCACCTGCTCCCTGCCGGCTCCCGGAGCTGGGCGGAAGGCGTTTAAGTCTATTTGACTGTCCCTGTCATCAGAAGGTTTACGGATGGTTAATTTATTCTTTATAGCACAGTCATTGATGGCTGTTAAATCACAAATGAGAGCCAATAAAGGGTGAATTGCAGCTGAAATTACACTGTTTATATGACAGCAGAGTGCCGGCTAAAAGATTCATATGCTGCTGATGAAGTATGTTATAAATTTTAATTACCATAGTTTGTACAAATGACATGTTTGAAATGCTATTGAGTAATGTGACCCTGATAATGAAACTATAAAATAAATCATTAACTTTCTGAATGAGCTTTTTTATTTCAGTGCTGCATAGAGTAAACTTTTCAGTTTATTCCAGATCAGTCTTTTTATGTCCCCACCCTCCGCCTCTGGCCTAACCGCCTCCTCTCTGCCCAGGCCTGGTGAGAGCCTGCGGGAAGAGCCCCTGGCAAGACTGACCTCACCAGACACGGCTCCGGGCTGGGGGAGGGAGAGCCGGCCGGGGTCAGGGGGTCTAGACATGCACCTTGAACAAGCCCCACCTGCAGGAGTTTCCCACCTGCAGGAAGAAAGGACCCTTTTTGAACCTACAGACCCTCTAAAGACCCCACCCACTAGTATCTGGGTGCTGGAGGGGACTCACCCAGCACGGCCCCCTACAGCGAGGCCCAGAGGTGTCAGGCTCAGGGCGAGGGTCAGGCTGTTCAGCAGGTGAGAGATTCACAATTTTCCTGGCCTGCGGCCCAATTATGAGTGCAGAAGAGAAAATGCAAGCAGATGTTTGGTGGGCTTTCCCACTCTTAGAGCAGGCCTACTTCAATGCCCTCGTCCATCGCGTTTGTGAATGACGCCTTCACAGCCCTCCCAAGGCGCCAGTCACTGTGGTTAAACACGTCTTGCCAGAACAGCTGGAAGCTCCAGGAAAAAGCTAGAAGGAGAAGCCCCACCACAAGCCATTCAGAGCAACTCCTTACTCCAAGACTCCAGGAGACATGTCCGCTTTAGTCCCACAGGGCAGGAAACCCATGGGTAAGTTGAGCAAAACCATGGGTTCATAGGACGTTAGACATCGAGAGAACTTGGACCTCCTTTAGCCCTAAAACTCTCTATGTGGGGTGGAGAGGGCAAGAGGGAGAGAAAAAACAGGGGAAGAGGTTTGCTCCCAGATGTATGTCAATTCCAGAAGAAATAAAGTTTGACAATGCTAGGTGCAGTGGCTCACGCCTGTAATCCTAGCATCCTAGGGGGCTGAGGCAGGAGGATTGCTTGAGCTCAGGAGTTCAAGACCAGCCTGACCTGGTCTCTACTAAAAATAGAAAAATTAGCCGGGTATGGTGGCGCATACCTGTAGTACCAGCTACTCGGGAGGCTGAGACAGGAGGATCGCTTAGAGTTTGAGGTTGCTGTGAGCTAAGATGAGGCCACAGCACTCTACCCAGGGCGATCGAGTAACACTGTCTCAAAAAAAAAAAAGAAAGTTTGGCAAAGCCTCTCGGTGTTTCTCATACACCCTCCGGGGCATGCCCAGCCCTCTCAATTTGCACTTGAGGAAGTGGAGGCCCAGAGAGGCAGTGGCAGACTGGGATTATCACTCTCACGGCCGAGGCTGAGAGGAGAACAGAGCTTGTCCATTCAATGGGGCCAGATTACCCCAAGGCCAGCTTGGGACGGGCAGCGTGACATGACTGACGGTACCAAGGCAGCCAGCACCCTCTCTGCTGCCGCTCCAGGAAAGGCCACCAAGCGCACCTCCCCCTCTGCAGACAGGCTGCCTGGCAGGACGGCAGGGCCAGGGGAAGGACAGCTGTCTCTTTGCCTTCATTTCCCAGGGCAAACGTGCTCTCTGGAGTATGCCGCACGGAAAGAAAGTCAAACTGCCAGTGGTGTGCGGAGGACACTGGGGCATGGCGGTGCGGCTTGTTAGGAAGCACCGTCATGCAAAGGCCTCCTGGTGCTGCAGAGGCCTCCCTTCCGCCAGCCAGTGACAGAAGAGAAGGGACAGTGACACACATCCTTTTCTGCAGATAAGCAAATGGGAGCAAACCTGGGACGGGGTTTGTCTTGGGTCACAGAGCACATGGGTAGCTGGAGCAAGAAGAAAGCCAAATGCCTTCAAGACCAAGCCGGGGAGTTTGACACATACCTGGATATTCGATGACACTAAGGGATTATTGTTGACTTTTTTTAAGGTCTGACAGCGGTATTGCAATTGGTTTTTCAACATTTAGAGATGCCCACTGAAGTGACAACAGATGAAGCGATATGATGGCGGTGGTTCACTCCCCAATAATTCAAGGTTGGAAGGGATGGGGGGCGGTTGGATGAAGCAAAGTAGGCCACGAGTTGATGCTGCTAAAGCTGGTGATGAGTATATGTGGATTCATTATGCATCTTTCTGTCTATGCTTGAAATTTTCCATAATAAAGGAAAGCTTTTAAAATGCTTGAATGCCCTAGCTCCCAAAGTCCGACGCAGTGCTCATTCTCCCATGCGTTCTAAGCAATGCCAGGCTAGAAAAAACGATCCGGGTGCTTCTGGTGATGTGTGGGCGGGCGTGAACCTTTTCCTTCCCTGTGTCGGAAGGAGAGCATCTCAAGTGAGGAGGAGCCCGGCCTCAGGACGCAGCCGGCCCACCTCGTTGGAGAGACGCTCCTGAGCCCCGAGGGGCCCTGGCGCAGGCACACGCAGAAGGCAGGACTGGATCCACTGTGTTAATCTGAGCAGGCCCCTCATTGCTTGGAGCCCTGGTTTCCTCACTTGTAAACCCAAGAGGATAGTCCCCCATCTGCATGCTTCAAAGGATACGGGGGAGCAACTTAAATCTAGAAAGGGAGCTCCTAGAGAGATAGTACCGTGTCCCGGTACCTAAATCCTGCCCTCCCTTGGATGAGCTCCGTAGTTCAGACAAGTTTCTTAATCCCTCCTGCCTTGGGGACCTCTAGACAGAAGGGGGGTGGTAAACAGCTAAGAGCAATGCAGGGCATTATGTAAGTTACTATTATTGTCGCTCTGTAAGAGTGTGCTAATATAAAATGTCAATTTTATTGAAAGAACCCTAGAGTGTGACATTAGAAGGGAATTTATGAACCAAATTTCCCCGCTGGGGTGTCCTCTGGCCTCCCAAGCAGAAGCGCCATCGGGGAACCGCATCCAGCTCTTCATGGAGACCACTCCTTCCTCTTCACTTGGCTCCATTTCTGGAATTTTCTACTTTCCTAAGTTCCCCCACTTACCCCCTTGACAGGTGGGAAAAAAGTCCCATGTGACTAACCCAGGCCTCAAAAAGTTTTAATGCACTCTAAGCAAATATTCGCCTATACCTGCCCACCTGGGTCCTTGGAGACCTGGCAGGATGCATCTGCGGGTGACACGTGGTCCCCTTCCAAGCTCCACTTTTCAGAGAATCGTGCCTGTGATGCGACTCACCTGGAGTCACGTAACAAGGAGGTGACGGAACTGAATCCAGAGCAGACTTCAAGCCTGCTGCCTGTCCTATATAACCCTGGCACAGCCACCCCGCCAAGCAAGGTGGTCATTTCTCCTTCCTTATTGCTATCCATTCATAAGGAGGCCACACGGAGTCACGTCCTCCACCCAGGGGATGGACAACGGAAGCCCAGTGCCTCACTGGGTGGACGAGGCCCACGGGGGTTGCAGGAGAATCTCCTCCTGCTCCTTGTTCTGGGTCCCTGGACAGCAGAGCACAGGCGACCCAGACCCCCAGCTGTGTCCTTCTCCTTCCCTGGTCTGTTCCCGAAAAGTGGGCAGCACCCCGCAAGCCTCCCCTCGGACATATGAGCCACCACAAAAACATTTTCAAGGCGATGGCGCAAGCTGCCCTACTTACCATTAAGAGAAAGGACCACATTATTGCTGTTATAAACCATTGATTAAGGTTTATAATAGCAATAATCCCCTCGAAATTCATTGTTACTGCAGTTAATGACCAGTTTATTAGAGCGTTAACCATCCTTGGCAATGGGCTGAGTCGTTTAATGTGGGTAACGACCAATTTCTCAAGGATTATTGCTTAAATAACAATTCTTTGGGAGATGTATGCGCCACCACAAGGTGCGGCCCGGGCTGGAAGCTTCTCCTCGGAAATAATTGTTAATTATTTCCTCGGCGTTGCACCACCAGCACCGTACCTAGCGAGCCCCAGACAATGAGCGTCTTGTGGCAAAGCTTCAGAGACACCGAAGCCTCAAAAATTGGGAGGAGGGCCTGGGGCCAGGGCTGTGCCCTGCTGGGATGAAGCCAGGCCGAGACACCCGCTGGGGTGTCCTCTGGCCTCCCAAGCAGAAGCGCCATCAGGGAACCGCATCCAACTCTTCATGGAGACCACTCCTTCCTCTTCACTTGGCTCCATTTCTAGAATTTTCTACTTTCCCAAGTTCCCCCACTTACCCCCTGACAGGTGGGAAAAAAGTCCAATGTGACTAACCCAGGCCTCAAAAAGGTTTAATGCACTCTGAGCAAATATTTGCCTATACCTGCCCACCTGGGTTCTTGGAGACCTGGCAGGAAGCGTCTGCGGGTGACACGTGGTCCCCGCCAGTTGGCGCAGTGCCGAAGTCCTGGTCCTCTGCAGCCACGGGGCCACTTTGGGGTTTGCTCCAAACAAGGAAATAAGCAACCAGGGTCTGCTTATATGCATCATTGCTTGGCTTAGGCTCTGAGAAATTATAATATCATTACATATAATGGTAAGGCCAGGGGACTTTACAACCATCTAGGCCACCCTCCTTGTTGTACAGGTGAGGACTAAGGGCCCAGAGAAGTTAGGGGGCCTTGTGTAAGTCACACAGCTGCTTAGAGAAGAGCTGGAATTAGATCTTGGTGTCCATCTTTCCATTATCAACCTCAAAACCACCTTTCTGGACAGATCCAAATGAGGAACTTTGTCTCAAGAAACAGTGAAAGGACCACAGCCCCATGAGGGAGAGAATGCAGAGAGACAAGGCGCCCCTGAGTCCATGAGCACTTAAACGAGAGTCTCAGAAGAAGCCAAAGATCTGATCTTCCCACTTCTCTGCCTGCCCAACTTTCTTTGAATGTCCAGCTCAATCCAAGCATCGCGTCACATCAACTACTTTCTATCCCTTCGCATTAGCACTGCTGTTTTAATGACTTTTTTTGACATGATCTGAAAGCTACTGATACGATTACACTCTAATTGCATTATATTAACCAAAATAAATACTAATAGGGTGTGAACCTAACGTAATAAGATAGCGAATTGCTATCACAGTGCCAGTGAGGGTGACAGAAAAATTTGCCGATTCACTCAACAAACACGTATTAAGTAAGGGCCTGTGTGTCAAGCACGGAAGGCAATTTCCTTTTTCCTCATCCTCTCTAAAAATTAATTTGGTGCAAGAACAGAAGGTGAGGTGTCATAGCCCCTTGAATCTACAAATCCTTCAACCCCCACGTCTTGACTTAAAAACAAGAATCGTCACCTATAAGTAACAGCAAGGGACAAAATAAATATCTCTCCCAGCCACTCAGTGAGGTGACGTCCCAGTGAGTCATTGCTACACTCACCCTTCAGACACATAAACTCACATTTGTCTTGGGGACCGGATGAGCCTACAGGGGTCTCCACAGCTCACAAATACCAGATGCACAGGCTCTGGTTGAGACAAAAGGTACAATCTTCTCTTCCCTGCTCTCTGCCTGAGACGCCTGCCAAGGCTCTGACACCACGGTGGTGACACTGAGCCCCATTGTCCCCAAGTTAAAAAGTTTATGAGTCCAAATGTCAACTTTTTCCCCGTAAGTCATCAAACCGAATTCTTGATTGTGTGAGCTAGATAAATATTCTCACTGAGTTATAATAGTTCTAAATCTTCTAGCCGATTTCCCAAATGCCTTACTACCCACGTCTATAGGATATTATGAAATTCTTTTCAGCCACGCACGATGATAGTATCAATTACAAATCACGTTTAAGCAGCATATAGATTCATCGCGTCAAGTAAATAAATTAATATATGCAAAGTGTTCAAGAGTGTCTGGCATGTAGTAAGAGCTCAACACATGTGAGCAGTTATGCAAAGTCCAATGCCAAGTGTGATAAAAATCAGTCTATATTTTCCTACATATAATCATAAAAGAAATACCATAAGTCTAATAACTAAAATGAAACCCTAGGTAATGTGATATGTTCAGTAACTTTCTAAATTATAAACAGTTTACCATGGGAGTATATCTATATGTGTGTATCAGTGCTGTGATATATACAGGTAATTTATATGGGAAGACTAATACGATTTATTGGTCACTGACATCCTTGCCTTCAACGGTGGTGGAATATCAAGACTAGGTCAGTCGGGCGCGGTGGCTCATGCCTGTAATCCTATGTCTCTGGGAGGCCGAGGTGGGCGGATTGTTCGAGCTCAGGAGTTCGAGACCAGCCTGAGGAAATGCGAGACTCCGTCTCTACTAACATTAAAAAGAAATTAATTGGACAACTAAAAATATATAGAAAAAATTAGCCGGACATGGTGGCGCATGCCTGTAGTCCCAGCTACTCGGGAGGCTGAGGCAAGAGGATCACTT
>CAUYSK010119706.1:0-39995 GCA_963575035.1 Avahi laniger
AAAGAAATTATCTGGACAACTAAAAAATATATAGAAAAAATTAGCCGGGCATGGTGGCGCATGCCTGTAGTCCCAGCTACTCGGGAGGCTGAGGCAGTAGGATCGCTTGAGCCCAGGAGTTTGAGGTTGCTGTGAGCTAGGATGATGCCACGGCACTCTAGCTCAGGCAACACAGTGAGACTGTCTCAAAACAAAAAAAAAAAAAGATAAGGACATCCGTTAATCAGAGACAAGTCACCAGACATATACCAGACTTATACCCAGACTCAAGTGATTCTTAAGTAAATTGCTGACCTGCAGGTGTGGTTTAAGCTTTGGCTTCTGGAGCCTTAGGCCTGTTAATGAGTTATAAGGATATCTTCAAGAAGAGAAAGGGGCATGAGGAAGCATGTCTCACCTCCTTTCTCATGATCAGCAACTCAGCTTTAGGGTATTTCTGGGGTCCCCTTAACAAAGAGAGATCCCTTAAGTCATCTGGGGGTGGGGGCCTTAAGATTTTATTTTAGTTCACAACTCCAAAATTCTAGCTGAAATTATTTTTTTACCTGTCTCATCTTTACCTTTAGAATCCCCTACGGTCAATCTCAGTTATCCCTGTTACAGAAAGAGAACAGTGTTACAACACAAAAATAATTGTCAAATCACACAAAATGATTTTCATCTGCTCATACTAACGTTTAGCCTTAGACATGTTCTGATACGTAAGCACCCATATGGGCATGGCTGTTGCTCTCTATGCTCAGGACAATAGTTCCAGAACTAAATCGTGACAAAATAGGACACAGTCATGTTTCAGTACAGGTCATTCACATCTTCATTTATCCATTCATTTATTCATTGATTAAGCAGATACGTGCCAGGTATTATTCTAGTTGCTTGGGCTGTATAAGTGAACAAAATAGGTGAAAATCCTTACTGTCGTGGAATTTATATTCCAGTGGGGGCAAATAATACTGAAAGAAATAAGTAAGTTAAATTATTCAAAAGATAATTGCTATGAAGAAAAATAACACAGAGGAGGTAATAAGGAATGTCGTGCACAGCTACATATATAAATGTGGCAGTCAGGAAATCCCTCACTAGAAAATGCCATTTGAGAAGCTTCCAGAGGGCTGAGCATGTGCAGGTTCCTATAGGATGGCACTCCTAAGGAGCACATGGAAGCTCCGTACCTGTATGGAGCACCCTCGACATAAGTGACTCCATCTGAGAAAAAGACTCCATTTTAAAAAGTATCATGCCAACAGAGACCAGATGTTTGCAAACTGCACCCAATCAGATAAGGGGATAACCCTTTACTATCAGTCCCCACTGAGGATTCAAGGGCCATAAAGAAAGCAGGACTCTTCTGGACAGGTGCAGCCATTTCTGGTCCTGCTGTCACTCATAAACAACCAGTACCTGCCCACTGAAGCCTCTTCCCAAATCAAGAACTCTTCCTTGCAAGACACCGGCAGCTCTGGGAACAATCAGTCAGGTCAGCCCAGGGCACGCTCCTTGTCCACGTCACTCTCCTTGGACTGGTTCATTAATCCCCTTTCCTCTCCCCTTTTTCTGTCCTTGTTAAATATTACCTTGTTTAATGTGGAAATGTTTTAATCTATAACATTTATACATTGATTAAGTATACTACTTTGCATGATTTGCAATATTGGTTGACTTGTGGAGTGGCTTAAGCCGATGTGTCCGCAGCGCTATAGAGTGAATGGGCAGTACTAAGGAGAATTGCCTCTTTGGGAACTCCACATAGCTTGTGCCTTTTATGATTGAAACAACATCAACAAAAGTTTGACCTTGTGGAAACACACAAATGTGCACCTACCTGTTTATCTCTGACCTTGGACCACTCACAACAAAGGCCCTTTTCCTCATCCTATGCATCACTTCATCCATATCTTTTTAACATCCTTTATGATAAACTGGTTTATGTCTCTTTGGGTATACCTACTATAATTTCTATACCCCATTATCATACAATTAATGGTTATTGGGAAATCTCAAAGTTTTTCTTAACCTAAGTAGAAACAATGGTGTCATCTACATCTAAAGATGTTGGAAAAGATAAACTGACACATCACAAAGCTTTCTGATCCATGTTAAGGAGGAATCAACTCCACGGAACTGGTTCTGGTGCTGTGACTCATATAGGGCTGGGCCTTGTCTTGCCTTCACATCCCTGTTTATTCCTCCTAGGGCTCTGTCTTTGGGTCTGTGATAAGCGTGCTCATGTCTGTCACTTTGAGACATGCACATACAAGGTGTGTTAAGTGTAGTCGTGAACTCTGCTAGTCTGGGGCAAAGTGCTGGTGCGTGACAGCAAGTGCACCATCACCCACCCCCGTTATCACTGTGAATAAGAAGCATCCCTCTTTTAAGACGACTGACCTGCAGGACCCACAAACAACCCATCTTTGTTGCTATCTTCCAACAGATTGTTCAACTGGTTGTTCAACAGGCACAATTCCAACAAGAATCCCTGAGAGACAATTTCTTAAACACTGTGTCACCCACTCAGGAGATTTATGACTGCCTCTGAGTTGTTCAATGACCAACTGATAACTGAGAGGTATAAGCATATTGAATTTTATCTGAGCCCTGTGCTCCTGAAAAGCAGTGATGGTGGAAAATTTCTCACCCCTTTATGGGAGACCACTCTGTGCTTGCAGATCAGACTCACCACCACACTTCATCATGGCTCCCTTGTTCACCTACCTCTGTAAAGCTCCAAGCCCCTTCCTCTTCTTTGAGATGTCACTTAATAATGAACTTCTCCCTGTTGCAACAGTCTTGAATAAAATCTCCTTTAAAAAATGTCTTTTGAGGACAGTCATAGAGTTGAGGGAGCATTTCAGCAAGGGCAAAGGCTCTAAAGCACTGACACACTGGGAGTATTTGAGAAATGGCAAGAGGACCAGCAAGGCTAAAGGATGGAGAAGTAGAGATGAGGTCAAAGGTGAAGGAGAGGAGGCTTGGATTCTATGGTGAATGAGATGAAAAACCATTACAGGGTTTCCAGGAGAGGAGTAGCATGACTTGTCAGATTTGATGGAATAACTGACCGATATGTGGAAAACAGATGGGAAGATGGGAACATTGGAAACAGAAAGTCTATCTGGTCTCTACCACAATTGTCTAGGTACCCAGGTGCTCATGGAATGATAAGAAGTTGTTGAATTCTGGGTATATTTGAAAGGTAGAGCCAATAGAATTTTTTTCTATATGCAGAAAAAAGAAAGTGAGATGTCAAAGATGACTTCCCGATGTTTGGCCTCAGTAAACAAGAGGAGGAAGTTACCATAAACTGAGATGGGGGAAGACCTTGATAGGGGCTGTTTTGGGCAAGACAAGATCAGGAGTTCAGTTTTACACATGTTAAGTTTCAGATGCTTATGAGACGTAGATGACTTAAAGAGGGATTGGAGCAGAAGGGATGCCTAATAGGACACATTTGAAATTTGACTGACCTCCACCCTAGCTTTATCCAGCTCCAAGGGGGCCTCTAACGGTCCCCTTTGCCCTTGAGCCCGTCCGAAACACGTCCACTTTCCTTGCTTAGGGGATTGAGATAACACAGACCCTTCCATTTCAGATCTACTCTGATTCAAGATTTCCTCCACACTTTGCTTAGGTAGCTACTCAGCAATACAGTGAGAGCTAAAGTAGAAAGGGCAAGCAGAAAATTTTTAAAGGGAATGAAGTATCCTGGAAATAATTTGGAATTTTAAAATAGCATGCAAAGAAGTTCTTGAAGTAAGTACATTGAGAAAGCAGCTGTGGCTGAAACATAGCCAGCATTAAGACCACTCTGTAATGTGAGACATTTGCATAAGTAGTTTGTCGATCAAGCTCTTCTCTGTGTTTATTATTAAGCTAATGCACTTCAGCTGCCTATCTTGTGGTTTACAAATCATCAGGAGGTCGGGACACTCATGGCTAGGGAAGAGCCAAGTTACAATTCCATCTTATTAGGAACAAACATAAATACGATGAGCAAAAGAGCAAGCCACTAAACCTACCTTGCTTGCACACCTGTAAAGTTTCCGCTAGGGCCAAGCTCCAGCAAGGAGTGAAGGAAGAATACTCTGTTATAAATCAGATGACAATTCTAGTACATGTGTGGGCAAAGACTTGTTCTAATGTTCATTACTTAAAGACACGCTGTGGATCCTGCCTGCCAGTAGTGTACACTCTAAATACAAGGAGTAAAAATATGTACATGTTGAAGGAATTCTCAAGCATTATCATCCCATCTGAAGATAAGCAAAAGCTAGCTCCCCCCCACACACACACACACACATTTTAACACTCCTTGATAAATGATAGGGAGCTACTTCCTTTCAGGTTTCAAGTAAATTCCTTCAACTCTTTTGCTCCTTCATTTAAGGAAACTCCTGTCTGAACAAGATTGCCCACTTTTTCCATTGTGCACTTACACTATACGGAAGGCAGAACTAATTACAGAACAATGCACATGGTTTTTACAGTCTCTGAAAACGTAAATTTTGGAATCTGAACACTTTGTTGCAGATTCCCAGAAGATTATTATCTTCAGACAACCTCACTATTTGTGGTTAATAAGTCTATGATTCTACCCTGCAAAATGAATGAGAATCGCAATGCCTGTTGTAACAGCCCTAGGGTAGACTACGGTGGCTAAGAGCTCAGTCTCTGCGTTCGGAGCTCCATTCCAAGCCCAACTGTCCTTCTTATCAGCTGGGAGGCTTAGGCCCCAGTTTCATTTCTGTAAACTGAGGCCAGCAATAGGACCTACCAAATGGCTGTTGTGTGGCTTACTGATAAATGACACTTGGCATTGTGACTGGCAAATAATAAATGCTGAATAAAAAGGCTCACCCCTAATATTTGTGGAGCCTGGAGCAAGAGTACAAATGAAGGCTCATAGGGCATACCTAAATATTTGAAAGGTATAAAATCAAGCCAATAATCTGTTAGTTAAGATATATTATATTTATTATTGTATCTATTATATATATATATTATATGGCCTCATAATGACCTAGGACACCTCCCCAGTGTCATATCAGAACATGATAGGAGACAACTAGCATTCTTCTCCTTGGCAGCAACTACCCTCAGCTACCCTGTCAGTAAATATAGATCACACTCAGGAGGATGAAAATTCAGAAGAGCCCCAAAGAATCCCCAAAATCAGGCTTGAGAATGCATTAGCAGAAAATTTCAGGGTCTCAGGTACCCACATGTCCTCTTGTTCCTATGGACTCCTCCCCACCATGGGAAGGAGGGTTTTAGTAGGCATCTAAAGTGTGGTGCCCTGAGAAGGACCTCTCCTGACAACATTTGGAAATTTTAGGTATTATTATTTTTTTTTTTCTGAAACAGAGTCTCGCTTTGTTGCCCGGGCTCCAGTGAGTGCCATGGCGTCAGTCTAGCTCACAGCAACCTCAAACTCCTGGGCTCAAGTGATCCTCCTGCCTCAGCCTCCTGAATAACTGGAACTACAGGCATGTGCCACCATGCCCAGCTAATTTTTACACACACACATATATATATATATATATTTTTAGTTGTCCAGATCATTTCTTTCTATTTTTTTCGTAGAGACAGGGTCTCGCTCTTGCTCAGGCTGGTCTCGAACTCCTGAGCTCAAATAATTCACCCACCTCGGCCTCCCAGAGTGCTAGGATTACAGGCGTGAGCCACCGCGCCCGGTGAGGTATTTTTTTGAATGCGTAAATTATTATTATCTGTTACAGAGTAATAAAGTTGTCTTAAAAGTTCAAACAAAATAATCTGATAGTATGAGATTGAATAAAAAGTCTCCTACCACCCATTTAGATGATTCTGTCCAAAACAGAAAAGTAATCACGATATTATTTTTAAAATGATTATATATGTATGATTATATAGGTATGATTAGTATATATGGATATAAAAATCCATACGACATGTATTTATATATATGTATTATGGACTGAATTGTGTTTTCTCAAAATTTATACATTGAAGCTCTAACCTCCAGTGTGACTATATTTGAAGACAGGAGCTTAAAGGAGGCAATTAAGGTTAAGTGAGGCCGTAAGTGTGAGGTCCTAATCCAGTATTCCTGGTGTCTTCACAAGAAGAGCACGAGACACCAGGGATTTGCACACACAGAGAAAAGGCCGTGTGAGGATAGAGCAAGAAGGTGGCCATCTGCAAGCCAAGGAGAGAGGCTTCCAGAGAAACCAAACCTGCTGACAGCTTGGTCTTAGACGTCCTGTCTCCAGAATTGTGAGGAAAACAACTGAAATAAATTTCAGGTGTTTAAGCCACACAGTCTGTGGTATTTTGTCACGGCAGCCCTAATACACATATCTTCATAGAAATCTGTGAGACAATTGGCTGGATTCATTCTGTAAATAAAGAAATTATCATTGAGGTAGTATTATTATAATTTGTAATAATCATTGTCTCTGTTCCCCAGACAATCTGAGGACAAGGTTATCCTCTGAGATGGAAAAAAAAGCAATTCGGCTCTATATCTCCCCCAAATATCCTTACACATAGGGTGACCTGAATTTATCATCCATTATTTCACTTTTGACAGTGAACAAGGATACTATTAATAATTACGTTAGGTTAAAGATATAACTTGGGACTGGTCCACAGCTAGAACGTTGGCCACTGTACTTACAGAGTTCATTCATCCACATTATTTAGTTTTAGTAAACTTTCACTGAGAGCAGAACAAGCACTAAAATTACATAAATGAAAACCATAATCTGTGCACCCAAGGAACTCATAATCTATTTAGCAAAAGCAGAAAGAATTTTTGTATGTTTTAATCACAATCACTGCAATGAGTTCTATAGATACATATGCCAGAAGGAACAAGCTCAGATACAGCGTCAAATGAAGCTTTGGAAGGCAGGGAAGAGGAAGTGTCAGAAAAGGATGCATCGAGGAGGTGGCATTTCAGCAGAAAAGACTGAACAAGCGGCTATGTGGCCTTTAAGAGTTGAATATACTAAGGAGAGAGAAAAGTTAAGTATAACAAAACAAGGTGGTGTAAGAGAAAGCATGAGGCCCAAGTTCACGGTCTCAATATAGTAAGTATTGGAGAGTGTAGTAGGCGTGAAACTACAAGAGTTAGTTACAAAGCCTATTTAGCCCTTTGAGAAACATGAGTTCTTTTCTGAAATGTCGGTAGCTGCCTGTGCTATTCATCCGCTCCCCATCCGCTACTACCAAGTGGCCTGTGACGATAAAAGCAAGTCCCCAAGTGAATACCCAACATTTACTGGGGTTTAAAAGGAGTAGTTAATGTATCCCTCCTCTCCAGATTCAGAATCAAACAAGAAATAAGAAAAAAATGTCAAATAGGAATCAAAATATAGCCTTTATAGTTGGAAAAGACTCGGACCTCATTTGGAAGTGCAAAAGTATGAGATGTGACATTTTATTAATATATAGTTAATGTAGTTAATATTTTAACTATACAACAAGTAAGGAGAAAAATCTAGACTAAGAGGCTGAGATAGTTGCCGATGTAAAGAGAATTTACAGAGTTTAAATACAGATAAGGTCAATTTTGGTAAGATTGATGAGGTCATAGTCATGGATTAATTATTACAAGGTTAGTGAGCAAATTCCATTTTCTAGGACAAATGAAATTCATAACTTTAGTGAGCCAACACAATTTTCTACAACAAATATTTGAATAAGCCTTAAGGTTAACACAGTCTCAATATTATAGGTTATAACCTTGGGAAATTAAAAATAAAATTCTGTATTTCATCTTTCTGATCTGAAATGAAATTTGTAAAGATTGGTCTTACACTTTGAATTCTTAAAGCACTTGTGTCAACAATGTTTATTCCGACTCTATATTTCTTTAATTTTAAACAAGTTTGAACTTACTTGCTCAATTCAGACAAAACAGCTGAACCACTCCAGGCTTGTCCTGCCGGGGCAGGCTTGCCCAATATGCCTACCCTAGAAAAGAGAAGGCCACAGAAGACCTGGGGACAGAAAAGTCAAGAGGGTGAAGAAAGAGCAGGAAAATGAGAGAGGAAGAGAGAGAGAAAGAAATCTAGCAAACCATAGGCTAGGGTTATATACTAAGCCCTTTTTTCCGATCTCAACAAAAGGTTAAGTCACTCCTATTTCTGGGTAGAAGACAGGTTAGAGGTGTGGAGAAGGGTAAAAGCCTGCTCCCAAATGGGTGCTTCTAAATGCGTCAAAGTGTCGGTAGGGTATATGCCTACTTTATGACCAGCAGAAATTTGGGGAAAAAGGAAAGAATGATTCCCCTAGAGATAATATTGCTCAGGGAATACTATATAGCCACAAAAAAGAATTAAATTCTGCCATTTGCAACAACATGGATGGAACTGGAACATTATGTTAGGTGAGATTAGCCAAGCACAGAAAAACAAATCTCACATGTTCTCACTCACATGTGGGAGCTAAATATTAAAAGCAATTGATCTTATGGAGACAGAGAGTAGAATGATGGTTATCAGAGGCTGGGAAGGAAAGCAGGGAGGAGGGGATGAAGTGGGGATGATTAATAGGCACAAAAATATAGTTAGATATAATGAGCTATATTTGGTAGCACAACAGAGTGACTATAGTCAACAATAAGTTAGGATATACTTTAAAAAAACTAAAAGAGTGGAAATGAAATGTTCCAAACACAAAGAAATGATAAATGTCTGAGGTGATAGAGTCCTCAATTACCCTGATTTTATTAATTCTCATTGTATGCCTGTATCAAAACCTCAAATGTACACTATAAAGATATGCAACTATTATGTGCCCATAATAATAAAAAATTTAAAAAATATATTGCTCAGAAAGAGTGTGAAGAATAAGGAGACCAATGACGGAATCTTGGAGAAAATAAACAATAAAGAAACAATTGGAAAATAGAAACCAGCAAAAGAAAAAGGGGTAGACAGAAAAGTAGGAGAAGAAAAAAAGAGTCTTATCTCAGAAGTATCAAATGTCTGTCAGAAAGAGTTCCAACAAAAGAAATTGTTTAAGGTTATCAAATTCTACAGAGTCCATAATCATCATAATAAAGACATGTGTTATGGGCCCCTACATGTCAGGAACAGTGCTACCTGTGTAGATGAGGGAATACTCTAAATAAGAGGTATTATCATTCCCTCTTCACAGAGAAGAAAACTGAAGTTAAAATAGCTTAAGTGGCCAAGCATGGTGGCTCACACTTGTAATTCCAGCACACTGGGAAGCCTAGGCAGGAGGATTGCTTGAGGCCAGGAGTTTGAGACCAGCCTGAGGAAGAGTGAGACTCCCATATCTACCAAAAATAGGAAAAATTTGCCAGACATGGTGGCACATACCTGTAGTCCCAGCTACTCTGGAGGCTGAGGCAGGAAGATCGCTTGAGCCCAGGGGTTCGAGGCTGCAATGAGCTATGATCACACCACCGCACTCCAGCCTAGGCAACACAGAGAAACCTCATCTCAAAAAGAAAAAGCAAGCAAACAAAAAGAACAGCTTAAGCAACGTGACCCAGTCACTAGGGACACAGTTGGGATTTGAACTGATGTCTTTCTGACTATAGAGTCTATCATCTTTCTATCATGCTGTGATTGATGCCTCTGAGAATGAGGGATTCAGCCAATATATCCCACACATCTTACGCACCTCCTCAGAGTCTCCCAGGGCCATCACCAGGCTCTAGGCTGCTTGCCCCTTCCACCCTGCAGCCACACGGTTTGCCACAACAGCCCACCAACTCCACTGGGATTCCCACTGATGACCTTGCCGCGTGCAGTTGATGAGTTGCTTGCCCTGTGTATTATGTATCTACTACACTGAATATATCTGTATCTACAACAGTATCTAGTGTTGCACAGTCAGTGGCTTTTTATCTCACAGTATCTGTGGGTTTGGAATCTGGGCTGTTTTCTTCAGCTTTGGGTCTCTCACCAGGCTGCAATTAATGTGTCAGTTGAGACTGCAGTCATATCAAGGCTCAACTGAGGAAATGCCCAAGCTCACGCATGTCATTGCTGACAGGATTCTGTTCCTTACAACTGTAGTCCAGAGGCCTGTCTTGGTATTTTGTCATGTAGGCTTCTCCACAGGGTATCTCACAACATGGCAGGTGGCTTCATTATAGAGGGCAAAGGAGTATGCGTATCACAAGATGGAAGCCACAGTCTTTTATAACCTAGTCTTAGAAGGTTACTTTGGCAATATTCTGTTCATCCAGAATAAAATTTGACCAACTATCTAGGCACTGTGGCCTAGACAAGTTGAGCTATAAAATTAAACATCACAATAGTAAACTTTCTTTTTGTTGAAAGCCCAGACCCACCATTATCTCCTTCAAAAAGGAATAACTTCAAATTGGCCCCAATTTATCTAATAGTTTCTCTCTTGTGCCTTGAGTCCCAAGATGACTTAAAAGTATTTCTTCTCTTATATTTCCTACTCCACACATTTTTGGGAGGTTTTTTTTATTATTTTTAATTATTACAAGTTCATAATAGTTGTATATACTTATAGGGTACTTGTGATGTTTTGATACAGGCATGCAATGTGTAACAATCAAATCAGGGTAACTGAGGTATCCATCACTTCAAGCATTTATCATTTCTTTGTGTTAGGAACATTCCAATTCCACTCTTTTAGTTATTTTAAAGTATACCATAAATTATTATTCACTATAGTCACTTTGTTGTGCTATCAGATACCACTCATTCTATCTAACTATATTTCTGCACCCATTTACCATTCTCATTTTATCCTGTCATCCCTGCCCAGCCTCTGGTAGCCATTATTCTACTGTCTCCATGAGACAATTATTTTAATATTTAGCTTCGACATATGAGTGAGAACATGTGAATTTTGTCTTTTTGTGCTTGGCTTATTTTACTTAACATAATGTTCTCCAGTTCCATCCATGTTGTTGCAAATGACAGTATTTCATTCTTTTTTATGGCTGAATAATATTCCATGTTTATATGTACACCACATTTTCTTTATCCGTTCATCCATTGATGGACACTTAGATTGATTCCACACACACTTTTCGGTCTATAGCTGTATATAGCCTTCTGGTAAGAACCCAGCCTTCTTATTTATAGAACTAAAATGAGAAAATATCTTCAAAAGTGTTGTGCTAAACTTCTCATTGGAAAGTTTGGAATGGTGTTGAAAATTTAGGGATGTCACTCAGAAAATAAGATACATAATTTTCCCTCTTGCCTTGGGATTTAATGGAATGGCTGTTGTCATGTGACAGAGGGGACAAAACAGGAAGGAGACAGGGAATATATTATAATAGCAGAGTTTATAATATATTTGTGAAATTTTTCCTTTTTTACTCAAACTTGGTTCATTCAGCCCATACATTTCCTAAGAGTCAGTGCAAACCAAATGTCATCTTCCCTGAGGCCATGGGCCTTAGAGTAACTTAGACATACCTGGGCATTTGTTAAAAATACAGATTCCTATGTCCCTCCCAGATACCCTGACTCACTAAGTGGGACCTGGAATGTGTTTAACTGTTGAGTGAGTTGAGAAACTCTGTGGCAGTAAGAAATCTACAGAAAGATAGGAAACAAATTGCCTCTGCCTTAGCATCAAGATTCACCTTTGATGTCTTTAGCTCCATTCTTACTCTCTCTCTGACCACACCTGTAGTACCTGTGGTTCTGCAAGCCCTTTCCTCTCCTTCTAGAATTTGAATTTGTCTCTACTAGACTTAAATCATCTGCTGCATCACTATTGTTTATTTGAATTCAAAGTTCTGTCCCATTCAACATAGATTTGCCTGTGCTACCCACTCATAAGAAAGACAAAGTCCTACTCATGGATTAGCCAAATGCTTGTTTCCCAGAGTCAGACCTAGGTCTTTTGACCACAGATCAAAACTACCAACAATTTCACAATCATTTCCAACTGCTGATCTATCCAGACATTCCTGGGAATTGTCCAAATAAATTATCTAACTAGATCTTTGCTTTCCTTAAGCTTTGACTCAATCCTTAATGATTCTGTGTTTCCCTCTGTACTTAATGAGCATTGATTAGGTTCCTCTCCTTCCTCATCTTCCAGTGTTAAATATTATTTCGTTATTTTTCTTTTTACTCTTTCAATACTACCAATGACTTTAAGCCCTCTTGTGGCTGCTTTGAGCCTCACATCCTTTCCTTTCAGGAGCCCTATTTCCTCTGTTCCGTGTAATTCCAGTGGGGGCTGCCAACCATGGGACCTCCACACTCTCCCGGTAGGGACAGGCTCAAGATTCAGGCTTGCCAGTCAGAGCCTCCCATTTTGCAGGTCTAAATGAATGGTTAATTGGTCCAGCGCAAGTACATACCTCATGCAAGACTAATCAGATTTGGTTTGGGTTTTGGTTTTTGAGAGACTCATATGAATGCAGAAACTGTAGCAAATATTTTAGAGTTATAAGGAAGATTTAGGCCTGAATATACTTAAGATCATCTTCGCTATCATTTGAAAAGATAACAGAGACAGGAAGCCAACAGAAAAGATAGCTAAGGGATAAAAAAAGAGAAACAGATGCTTAACAACATTTTTTAAGCATCTGGAGACAGCCATGCATGAAGCAGTAAATCCCAGACTTTTCACTTTTGTGAATCAATAACTTCTCTTCCTTTGTCTTAACTGGTTCGAGTTAGGTTTCTGTCACTTTCAAGGAAAAGAGTCCTGACCAATTCCTTCCTTCCTTCCTCCCTTTCTTTTCCTTTCCTTTCCTTAACCTCAACTAACTAAATAACTGTGACAAGATTCTCTATTAGTCAACATTTAATAGGCCTATTTTTTGAGTTATTTCAAACACTATGTTGCTTTCAAGTAATTTGTAGAGAAGTGTGGCCACACAAGAGTGGAAAATGACTGGCCTGGTCCCGATACAGAGTTAAGGCCACCTTGTGTTTGTCAACATTACCCGTCTTGTTCTTTCATGGTCAGGCCGCCATATACACACAAAACCAGTGTATTCTTGTCAGTGGCCTAAAACTTATAGGAAGACAAATAAAGTTGCTTCTTTCTTCACTGTCCCTTTTGAATCTGATCCTGTCTTTCTATTTTCACAGTCAGCTCTCAGTTGCTCTTCACCGTGTGGTTCCTGATGTGTTAAACTTTGTTCACAAAGAGATTGTTCATTGTATTTCATCTTGGCTCCTCCACCTTCTCACTCATTCTATGGTCTGAATCTTGGTGTCCCCTCAAAGTTAATACACTAGAATTTAATATCCAACAGGATAGTGTGAAGCGGTGGGACCTTTAGGGGGTGATTAGAACGTTACGTCTTTGCCCTCATGAGTGGGATTAGCGTCCTTATAGAAAAGGCTTGAGGGAGCTTGTTTGCCCCTTCTACCATGTGAGGACATATGGAAGGTACCATCTACAAGGAACGGGACACCAAATATGCTGGCACCTTGACCTTGGAATTCCCAGCCGCTAGAACCATGAGCAAAAAAATTCTGTTGTTTAAATTTATCCAGTCTAGCCAGGAGTGGTGGCTCACATCTGTAATCCTAGTGACTCAAGAGGCTAAGGTGGGAGAATTGCTTGAGGCAAAGAGTTCGAGACCTGCCTGAGCAACATGTAGAGACCCCATCTCTAAAAATAAATAAATAAATAAAAGTAAAAATAAAATTACCTAGTCTAAGGTATTTTGTTATAGTAGCAGGAATGGACTAAGACACCCTACTCCTCAGTACTCCCTCCTCCTTCTCCTCCTCACCTACCACCTCCACTTCCTCTTTTCAGTTCTCTCAGTTGATCTTATTTTAAGCTGTTTTTTTGAAGTCCATCTAATTCACTATGCTGTGTGGGGTCCACCCTGTGAAATTTTATTTTTTATATTTAAAAAGAAAATTATCATGTTAAAAAAAGAGTATTACAGTACAATTCCTGGGAACAATTTTATGATTAAAATGAAAAGGGAAAAACTGTGTAGTTTCATATTTTAACTTGATAAAAATGCTTTCTAGGTTTTATTTTTCCAATTTCTTAGTGAAATAATGCACTAAATGATTTCATATGACAGTGACTTCATTGTTGAGAACAAATAAAGTGACCTCAATACAAGCCAAAAGAGATTGCTCAACTAAATCTGCAAATGTTGGATGGAAAAATATAATTAAACTCTAGCCAAGAAGAGTAGAGGCTGGCAATAAAAAAAAAAAAAAACCTCTGTGTAGAGTTCTAGTCAAACAGAAATGCTGTTAATTTCTAAATCCTCTTTAACACACTTACAGAATAGAAAAGCAGCAGTTTGCTACTCACAGAGCCAATCAACTAAAAGGCTTTTACACATTTAGAAGCTTATTGTATTTTAAGTGCACACTGTCTGACCAGGTAGTTTATGTTGAACAGGCAGCCTTAAAAACTCTCAGCAGAATTCTCACCAAAAAATAGCTAAGATATATAAACTACCCAATGTGTGTGAGTCAGCCAAACGTTGTGAAGTAAGGTATTTAGCAGGATCCTGAGATCCTTATTTACAGCTTCTTGTCACATTTGTCTTAACACAGCATCTCCCCACAAAAACTAATTGAACTGCAAAGGCTAAATCTCAGACTGTGGCCAATTTACAAGATCAACAATATGACAACACGTAGATTGATCATCAGACAAACAATTTGACTTCATAGTCTATGCAGTTCAAATTATCAAGGTTTACTTTATGAATTAAAGACTGATTTGAATTGATATGAAGGTATTTATAATCTTTATTGTCTTTATTTATCTACTTAGTGTATAATATTAACTGGAAGCGCTACTCCAGACACTATAGTGAATAGGAAAATTACTGAATTCCAAAACAATCTTGCCCCAACAGTTCTGGATAAGAGATGGGACTATAATATTATTTCATAAAATTGGAAAGGAGGATTCCTGCTTCCCATTGTATGCAGGTCTTACAAACTGGAGTTAACATTAGTGCCTTGAAAAGAAAGTTTTATAAGTGGTCAGATTAGCCATTTTCTCACTTCCTTTGTCACCAACCATTATTTGATCAGCTGCTCTGAACAGAGCACTGTGCTAGGCAGGCATCAGGCAGTGAAGAGGGTTAAGGCAGGTCCCTGTCTTTGAGATGTTTACAAACTAGTTGAGTAGTCATGCGGCATGCATGTTTTTGGATTTACCAACTCTGTAAATAAATGCTGCACAATTTCCAAGGAAAGAGGAATCTCCTGGAGCTTCGTGAAGGAAATGAAACTTGTTCTGGACCTGGAAACATGCATGAGACTTATACAAACAGAGAAGAGGAATGTGCCTTCCAAAACAAGAGAAATGGCATAAACACAAGAACTGGGAATGCTCATGGCAAGTTCCTAGAACAATGAGACGACAAATTTAGCTAGAATGGAAGAGGTAGGGAATTTATTTAATACTGATTGTCTACTTTTTGCCAGCACTGAACTGGAAATTTTAAAGGCAATGGACAAATAAAATAGTGCTCTTTCCCTCAGAGAACTGTAATCTGGTAACTGGAAACAGGTACATAAAGAAATCATCCTAAAATGTTGTATGTGTTTTGACAGTATGACATGTAGGGATAGGGAAGACAAAGGAAGAAATGGTCAAATCTGCATGGATGAGTAAGGAAAGGCTTCTTGGAGAAAGTAATGATTGACGTGTGTCATAGAAAGTAAATTAATATGACCATGTGTGCAAAGCCTGAGGTTGTTCTGAAATGCTATGGATGGATCTAATATGACATGTTCGATGGATCTCTATTGTAAGTTTAAAGCTCTTACAACAAGAAAAATCCTACAATTCCTCTTAACAATCCGTTCCAACAGCATTCAACAGCCTTTACTCTTACAAAGTTCTTTTTACTCACCATGTTAACTCCTCTCTTCTTATAAAACTCATCATGGAGTATTTTATAACTTCCAGTTTAGGTTTCCCAGGTTTATATTAACAATTTCTGTATGGGATAACCAAAGGGGAAATATATGTTGCTTAAATCCCAATACAGACACCTTTAACTCTGTGACTCTGATGCAAAAGAAGACCCGATTCGGGTTCAGTGTTAGCAGTCGGTCTTTGTATGGCTTCATCGGGTCTCTATGCTAATATGGAGAACATCGCTGCTTTGGGAAACAGGATTAACTAAATTCTGGGTGCTTAAAATATTCCCCAATCCAAATCCAAACACACCAGAGTGTTTATCCATCAGTTATTCCAAGGACTCTTCACAGGCTATTTTATTTCCCACTGTAGTTTACTCTTTGTAATCCCTTCTATTTAACATAATCAGAAACCCAATTAAATGATGACAAATATTTTCTTTTCTGGTATATGGACTCTCTCTCTTTCTACTGGCAGAATACAAACATACTCAACTCTCCTTCAATTTTAAGGTAATCTTGTTACCTAACAGTTAATCTCTTCTAATCTTCCTCTTAACAGATTTGGTATATATATTTTTTTTAATGCATGACCCATGAATGATCCATGAGTCTTCATCTTTCATAAGGCACTCATATTCCTGATTTTCATGTGCTCAAAGAAAGGATCTTCCCATACTTCACAAAGCAATTGTCTTCTCCTTTGTTCACCTTACCATTTATGCATAGATCAATTCTACCAAATATGAAATTATATCATAGTGGAGTCATCAAGACAGAAGCCCCACTCTTCATCCTCAAGGCTATAATACAATTGCTGGTACAAAATAGTGTTGGCTAAATAGTTATTGGTTCATTAAATTATAGAAATAAAATTAATAGACTTACCTTGTGATATTTAATACTATTAAACTAATTATGCAAGTATTATAAAAACTTGGTTATTGTGTAAATTTCATATAGTCACTAACAATATAAACTATCTCTAAAATTCAAAAATTTTTTTTTTAAAAGTTACTTGAAAGAGAAAATATCCATTGAATTTTGCTTTTGGAGAACCAGGAACCCAGTGGAATGGTGTGGAGGTGGGGGGAATCTTAACAAATTTGTGCATATGGAGGTGTCATTGATACAGTATCTCCTAATCTTAAATCTTCCAGGAGCTCTCTTTATTTTAAAATAACAAATTTGTTCAACAAATTTCTTGCTATTGGACCATCTGCCCATAATCAAAATATATCAAGGAAGACACTCTTGGGCAGAGCTGCTTTCTTACGTTCCGACATCCAGTAACCTGTATCTCCCAGTTCTAGAGACTGTAATATATAAAAGGTCCTCAGGGTAGCTTTATGCCCTACCTGGTCCTTCATATCTCTAGAAACTAACTCCAGAAATGTTATTTTCTTCCCAGTCTTTACAGCTCCTCTACCATACTGCCTCCATATCTCCTGTCTCAGGCTCATTTCATTATTTTCTTAGGAGTTATATATACTGGGTGACTTTGGTCCTGGGCTTCTGTCTCCTCGATTACTACCTAGCATTAGTTACACCTGCTCCCCAGGCTCTCACCTAGAAGCACCATCTCGGATCTTGCCCTGGTTGAAACTCACCTATCGGAGTAGAAGGTGAATTTAGATTAGAGAAGAGGAACTCTGAACATAATGGATTATTTCCAGAGCCAACCACCACCACCACCAACATATATCCTGAGAATTTAATATTTGCAAAGCTCTGTCTCATTCATTATCTAATCACCCTGTGAGGAAACTGATGATGATGATGATGAAAGTTATTTCCTTTTCATAAGCAACAGAAGACAGATTCAAAATGATGACGGGCAAGGTTGCTCAGCTGGCAAGTGCTGAAGATGAAGTTCAAATCCAGGTCTTCTGATCAGAAGTTCTGTGTTTTTCCCTACATTCCTTCTTGTCGGTGTTCATGTATTGTTGCTCTAGGGACCTAGGCATCTATAATGTAGCATGGTATTTAATCTTTACTTCGGTAAGTTTAAACGAAATATTATTTGCTATAGAGAGAAAGTGAATATACTTTATCTCAAAACATCAGTTTATTGCATTTTCACTTCTTACTATCAGGGGCCAGTGTGGCTAGTCTCTCTTAGTTTCTACTCCAAATTTCTTTTTTGACTCACTGTATCCTAACTCAGTTCATAATTATAAAAGCTGAGATAATTTTCTTCTAAAGCACTCTTCTTGTGAACCATGTATTTGCATACCTCAAGAAGGCTCCAAATCCCTCCGTTAAGAGTTGTTAACATGCTCCTTTGTGAGCATGTGACCAGAGTAAGTCACTGAGCTGGACTGATAGGATATCAAGTTGAATAAAATACATTAGTGACTTTAAACAACTCACCACCTACTAAGCATATTCAAAATTTAAATTAAAAAATTAATTTGCAAGGGGGAGGGGGGGCAAGGGCAACATACGTAACCTAAACATCTGTACCCCCATAATACGCTGAAATAAAAAAAAAATTAATTTGCAATTAGAATTTCTACCATAACTTTCTTGGAAGAAATTAGATGGAGCTAGAGAAGAGGGACCTAGTTCACCTGTCAGAGTCACACAAATGGCCCATTTAATTAAGAAAACGTAACTCAGTATGGCTTCCATTGTCCTTGGATACAAGTATAACCAAATACTTGTTTGTTTGGTTTTGTTTTTATCTGAGTATTTAGCAAAACTGTCTTACCCCTCAGGTATGTCTCATAAGCTTTTAGAGTATAACCATCCCTTGGTAGCCCAAGGAATTCATGTCAGGATCCCCAAGGGTACCAAAAATCCATAGATGCTTAAGTCTCTGATATAAAATAGCCTAGTGTTTTCACATAACCTATGTATATCCTCCTGTATACTTTAAGTCATCTCTAGAGTACTTATAATACCTAATATAATGTAAATGCTATGTGAATAGTTGTTATACTATATATATTATTATTTTATTTATATTGTTTTTATTGGATTTTTAAAAATATTTTCAATCCACAATTGGTTGAATCTGCAGACATGGAACCCACAGATACAGAGGGCCAACTGTATTGCCATTTCAAGCCTCCTGGCTCTCACACATTCATTCATTCATTCATTCATTCATTTATTTGAGACAAAGTTTAACTATGTTGCCAGGCTGCTCTCAGACTCCTGGCCTCAAGCCATCCTCCTGTCTTGGCCTCGCAAAGTGCTAGGATTACAGGTGTGAGCCACTATGCCTGGCCCCTTTCTCACATATTGAATTTCTTCTCCTTAAAATAGCCTTAAATCATTTTTCCTTTGGTTCACACCACGTGGCCTTGAGCACCAAAGTCAAGCATCACCTCTCTGAGCTCCCCCTTGTCGTCTGATTTAGATTTCCTCCACCTCACTGACATCACTTCCATGCATACTATAATCACACTGAACTAGGACCATGGATTTATTTTCTGCTTCCTCACTAGACTAGAAGCTTCTTGAAAACATGGGCCATGTTTTATTAACATTTCGATTCATTCAACACAGATGGATGGATAGATGACAGATAGATAGATAAATCTTAGCCAAGTGTGCTGGCTCATGCCTGTAATGCCAGGACTTTTGGAGTCCACGGTGGGAGGATCTCTTGCAGCCAGGAGTTCGAGACAAGGCTAGGCAACATGAGAGCCTGTCTCTACAAAAAATAAGAAAAATTAGCTGGGCATGGTGGCAAACATCTGCTGTCTTAGCTACTCAAGAGGCTGAGGCAGGAGGATCTAGTGAACCCAGGAGTTTGAAGCTGCTTTAAGCTATGATCATGCCACTGGGCAACAAAGTGAGACCATCTCCTAAATAAATAAATAATTAAATTCAATAATGAAAAAGAATGCAAATAAAAAATACCGTATAACAACAATTTACATTGTATTAGGTATTATAAGTGATCTAGAGGTGATTTAAAGTATACAGGAGGATGTGCATAGTTTATATGTAAATATATATCATTTTATATAAAGGACTTGAATATTCTCAGATTTTCTTGTCTGTGGAAGTCCTGAAACAAATGCCCAACAGATGCCAAGGGACGACTGTGCTTCATTACATTTTCCATTATCTTTGCTTCTGAGGTCATTTATTTCTATTGTATCTATATGGTGTAAGTACTATATACTGATGTGTTACTGTGCATCCCCTTCCAGCTCTGTGTTCAATGATGTCATGTTGATGGCTTGAAATCAATCATGCTGAGAATATTTATACCTTGGAAACTGGCAAACACTACAAGTCAGGAAGTGATTTATGCTAAAGTTGAAAATATTTCAGTTTAATAAACATAATTTGTACAGAGTGAGAAATCATTTAATAGTAGATCACATATTGGATTTAATGGCAATAACTTTAGTAGGAAAGGGTTAATGGATTGGGATGTAACTCAATTTGTTAAGTCGTGATTGAATTGCACCTATAGGTTGGCTATGGATACAACAGTTTGACAAAAATCAATAAAAGCATTTGTGATGATCAATTGGCATATGAACTTTGCAATATAGAGTATTATGTATTTTATTATTTGTAAATTGCATGCTAAATTTCCTTTTAAGCAGTAAAATTTATAACTTACGTACACATAGATTCACATACCCTTTTTTCCAGAAAGTCAGTTGTTAAACATTTACCTTCACATCAAAGGTTGTGGAAGAAGTGTGATAGTTCACCTAAATCTGAAGATCTTATTAATAGTTTCCAAGACAACAACCAGCAACAATACCTATATAACTCTTAGAAGAAAAAATAGGTGTACATCTTCATGACCTTAAATTAGGCAACAGTTTCTTAAATATGACAGCAAAAGTATAAGCAACAAAATTCACATCAAAGTTAAATGCTTTTGTGTTTCAAATGACTCTATTTAAGAAAGTGAAAAGGCAACCCTCAAAATAAGTAGAAATATTTACAAATCACATATCTGATAAGGGACTGGTAACCAGAATAAAGAACTCTTACAATTCAATAACAGAAAGACAAATAACCCACTTTTTAAATGGGCAATAAATCTGAATAAGCATTTCTCCAAAGAAGATGTGTAAAGCCAATAAATACATGACAAGATGCTTAATATCATTAGCCATCAGAGAAATGCAAAGCAAAATCAGAATGAGATACCACTTTACATCCAGTTGTTAAACATAGCCATTGTTAAAAATTAAATTATATAATCAAAAAAACAGGTAATATCAAGTGTTGGCAAGGATTTGAAGAAATTAGAATCTGCGTACACTGATAGTGGGAATATAAAATGGCTCAGCCACTTTGGAAAATGGTCTGGCACTTCCTCAAAAGGTTAAATATAGAGTTACCATATAATCTAGCAATACCACTTCTAGGTAGGTATACATCCAAGAGAAATGAAAATATGGGTATGCAAAAACTTGTAGATGAATGACCTGTTATGAAATAATGACATAAATTAAAATAGCTAAAAAGTGGAAACAACCAAATGTCCATCAACTGATGAATAAGTAAATAAAATGTGATATAGCCATACAATGGAATATTATTCAGCAATTTAAAAAGTGAGGTTGGAACTATACATAGGATTCAGCTAAGGGAGACTAAATAGAAGCAGCAAAAGAAACAAGAAAACCCAATCCTTGCAAGTCCCAGAAGCTCTAGGTTTTATTGGTCCCACTTTGCATATAAGTAAACAGAAGCTCAAATTGGTCATGCTACAAAATGCCACAATAAGGTAATCTCAGGATCTAAATTCTGGATTATCTGGGTTTAATCCATGTTTTTTTACTACTGTAGGATTATAAGTGAAGAAAAGACGAGCTGCTAAAAATTTATATATTGTTATTATTATCATAATTACCTAATGTTATGGCATAAGGTTTTTGTCCAATAATTTCCCACAATGGTTACATTACTGAGTTAAATTTGTCCCACTTTTGCAGAATGCAAATAACACACATTTACCTCTATCAGCATCCCTACTCAAAATTCTTCATGTGGTTACATTGAAGAACATCTTCAGATTCACAGGGCTGCCCAGCCAAGAGCAAGGTGTGTTTCAGAGTCAGGGAAACAGCTCTGGAACATAGGACTGGGGACAGTCCCAGGAAGAAAGCGCGGCTTGGTCTTGCTGCAGCCACATCATGTGAATTTCCCTGACTTCCTCCTCTGCTTTGCTGTCCAGTCAGTCCTTTTTTCCACGTTTGGTTTCACCAGTATTTTTCCCACAGTCCTACCTTTCGCATTTTACCATTTTAAGCAGAGTAGTGTACACAGATACAGCTTATGAACTGACTTTAATGTCTGGGATACAGGAGTATTTAAATTTAGGAAACAATTTTAGCACAGCAATAATGGTTAACAACGGAAAAATATTACTGGAAAAACTATATTTGACCTTTAAAACAATCAACATGTATATATTTAAGAACCAAAAAAAAATTTATCCAGAAATTCCTACTAATGACATCTCATTCATAAAGATTTTTCCTCTCCTTCACAAATCGAAAATTGACAGCTTTCATGAAGTCCAGTACAATATTTATTTTTAAATAAAGTGCTGACCTCTAGTGGCTAAATTGAATCAATTCAATACCTGAATCTGCGGAACAATCTTCATGGCACAAAGAGAGGTAACCCAACATTAATTACAACCTCCCTGATGTAATGCAATAGGCAAAATACAGTTCCACCTATGGAACACTTGTGCAGGAAAAGTAGTCCTGTATGTTATCTTGTCTCCAGGTCTAACAAGCAGTTAAGGGAAATAAAAAAGGTAGATAAGTGTGTTAGTACTGCTCTAGAATGTGGGAAATTGTACTGCGCAAAAGATTCAATTGGTTCTGTTTCCTTTATTGAAACAAATAAAGGACATGAAAAAGTGGTGGGAAAGAGAACTGTTAATAGATTAAAAGTGTTATTGTTATAAATTAAAGGTGTTTTAAGACATGTATAGATTAAAAGTGTTCTATTAAGCTAATGCAATGTGTGTACCTTGTTTGGATACTGACTTGAACAAACAAAAAATTTTTAATTGTGAAAACTAGGGCAATGTAAACTCTGACTGGAGATTATGTACTATTATGGAATTATAATTCATGTTTAAGGTATGATATTGATAGGATTACTTTTTAAATATTATCTCTTAGAGATATATAGTGAAGTACTTATAACTGAAATTTTTAAAATATTAGAGAAGATAATTACAAGTAGAGATAACTGCAGATGCCAAGGCCCTGAGGCAGAAATATGTTTGGTATTTTCAAGAACAAGAAAGAAGCAAGTGTGGAGTGAATAATTTCTACACAGTAGAAATGAAATCAGAAAGGTAGTTGGGGTGCAGGATAATTAGGAGTTTGCAGGACTTGTAATGAGATAGGACTACATCAGAGTATTTTGAGCAGAGGAATGATGTTTAAAAGGTCATTGCAGCTTCTGTATAGAGAACTGGCTGTCGACAGACAACGCTGAAAACAGGACAACCAGTCAAAAATCTACTACAGTAATCAAGGATAGGGAAGACGGTAGCTTGAACCAGCATAGTAAAAAGTGGTCAAATTCTGGTTATATTTCAAAAGTAGAGTTGACAAGATTCTCAGACAGCTAAATGTGAGATGCGAGAAAAAAGAGGAGTCAAAGATGGCCATGGTTTTCCACCACCAGCTATTGAAAAGATGGAGTTGCCATTTGCTGAGACAGGAAAGCGGCAGGAGAAGGTTTAATAGAAGTGCAATTTCTACCATGTTAAATCTGAAATGCTTATTAGATGCTCAAGAGATGTTGGATGAGTCTGGAATCAGGGGATGTAGTCTAGGCTGGACATGTAAATATAGGATTTGTTAGACTCTGCCACTAACTTTTCTTTGTGTACCTTAACCTCTCACATTTTAGGTTGGATTATATGTAATTGCCATTTTTGTAGGTCTAAAATGGTCAAATATCAGCAGCTTCATATGGTTCAACCAAATATAAAACTGGAACAATTCCCACCCCGTTTCACAAGACAGTTGAAATGCTCACATGAGAGTGACATATGTGAGAATTTACATGGTAAATGTTTAAAGCACTGTTATAAAAGAGCTCATGTAGTGAGAAATTGGAAGAGGCATTTTTGTAACTCAGAATTCATTCTCATGCAAACCACATAACTGAAGATGATTTCAGGTTATCTACATGGAATCTGTTTTAGGGAGGTCCCAGGACCAGGCACACACATTCAGCAAATGTTTTGAGTGTTCACTATGTGCCAGCACAGAGCTCATTACCTGTTTGGGCAACCGCTTTTGGGCAATGCTAGGAAGATAAAGTCTTTTAAAACCTGCTTGTAAAAATAACCCAGACTAAACTACTCCAATCCTGGATCAGTATTGCTTGCTGCTTTACCAAGTTAGAGCTTTATCCTCTACCTAGTCTGCCCTCTGTAGGTAAGATTTATTGAGATACACAGTCAGAATTATCCCTACTTCCCAACAACTTTCAATCCAGAGCAAAGCTCCACTTCATTAGACCCTCCCCAAAATGACCCAGCCAAAGCCCAAATGCTGCAACAGGTTCTTTCTAACATCCTCTTGCTGAGCTGTCCCATCGGTCCCCATGGTGACAATTGTCCCTCACTGCAACAATAAACCCCATTTGTTCAAGTAGAGCTGTGTTCCTGGAGGTCTTTGCCTGAAGGACACAGACATATTTAATGTACTACGTATACTTGTTTATTTATCTCTCCCACTAGGATGTATCTCTATGAGAGCATCCACATTTACCTGTTTGGTACTAATGTTGAAGTAGTCAGAAGTGTACCTGGTATATTAAGGCTTTGAACAAATAGTTATTGAATAAATAAACTTTGAGCACCCAGATTGCAATAAGCATTAGAGACATGTTAAAATAGCTAAATGGGTGGCCCTTAGACTGAGGTGGCTCTAACAGTTTGGGTTTCTATGTAAGCAAACTGAAACCTGACTCGAAATTTAAAAGAAAATGAAAAACGCTCAGCCAATCACAGATGGTCTTGAACTTCCCACTGGAATAGTCAAAATAAGGCAATTGCTCAAACTTTAACCAATTGAGTGATCTCTTGACTCTGCTCCCACATTCACCCTATAAAAGTTTTCCATTTAATCACATCCAGGGAGCCCCTAACCATTTCTGGGTTGGAGCTGCCAACCCAGAATCACTGTCTGCTCAAATAAACTCTGAAATTTTAATGTGCCAAAACTTGTCTTTTAATAGATTCAAACATGAATCAGAGCAAGTCCTTCGGGTGCTAAGAGAGCAGTGACCCAGCTTCACCAATGATGGTTCAATAAGCTTGCCTGAGACAAGGAAGGAAGGGGCAAGGACTGAATCGAATTCTGCATCGGGACCGATGTGTTACTCTGCATTCCGTGCCTGCTTCATCATTCTTTTCTTTGCTTTTTTCTTTATCAGGGTCATCCTTGGAAAAAGTCAGACACTCTCCTGAAACCAGTGCTGGCTGAAGGAAACAGGTTTAGCCTGTGCCAATGAGAACCGCACATGCTATGGAATTTCAAGCCAAAGCTACCAAGCTTCCTTTTGACAGCCTCGCTGAGACAATAGTTCAAGAATTAGTTACTCCTTCATTGAAATTTAGACCCCCTTCTTATTTGAAAAAAAAAAGCTGAAAATATTATCATACATTACCGAACATTGATTTTCAAACTCCAGGCTGCTTGAGACTCCCCTGAGGTGTTAGAAAAAGAGACTCTTTTTAATTGAAACAACATTTACTAAATTTATAATGAAATCTGTACATAGAGCTGAAAGGCTTAAGAGATTTAAATATATAAATTCATAATCTTAATAAATTGAATATTCACTAAACCATCAGCAGTTCCAAATATTTTTTCATGCCCCAAATTTTACCTCATCAAAACAATTAGCAATGCAGTTTACATTTCTCAGGATTCTTTGCAAGTACTTTGCCTTTTACAAAGGTTCTCTTGCCTTTACCACGAATCCACCTTCTCCTTTTCCTTGGTTTTAACTATTATCTTTCTGCCTATTATTAATAAATTAATAATTTTGGTTTAGGGAATTTCATTTAAATTTGGTGAGTTTCCAGACCTGATAGGGGCTGTGGTGATTCATTCACAAATTGTCCCTGGTAGGTTGTACCCAAGTGGCCAAAACACCATTATGCAATATTGTTCACTCATTACCCTCTGACTGCAACGATGCTTGTTTTAGGCTAATTTAAAGATGATATACAGGATCTGAATCTCTAAAAGAACATTACTTGTTCAAAGAAAATTCTTAGTACAGTACTGACTATATTCCATTTGGTGCCACAAGATGTGACTTATATACAAGCAAACTCTCAATGTATAATAGAAAGAAATTTCATTTGTTTTGGCATTTTTCGAGCCCTTAATTTGTGAGGACACCTGGTTATGCATTCTGGATGATAAAAATAAGAACACAACATGGTTCCTGACCTCAAAAGTCTTAAAATCTCACAGAGAAGCAGATGGGTGCATAAGTAGCTAAATAAAATGCACAACGCATTCAATGCAATGCCAGAAATACACACTGTCTAAGCAAAAATTGCCCTGGACAAAATTAAACAAGCAAGGAAGACTTCATTTAAGCTCACTGCAACAGGTGAGAGCAAGCAGAATGTAGTGCAAACTCAACTCCACTGCAACAATTTGGGGGTAGAGTTGGGTTTTTTGAGGTTCTTTAATATTTTGTGATATTACAGTAAAATATATATAAAATAAAATTTACTATTATAAACTTCCTTTTTTTTTGAGACAGAGTTTTGTTTGGTGGCCCCAGGTAGAGTGCAGTGGCAGCACTATAGCTCACTGTAACCTCAAACTCCTGGGCTCAAGCGGTCCTTCTGCCTCAGTCTCCCAAGTATCTGGGACTACAAATATTTGCAATCACACCCAGCTAATTTTTCTATTTTTTTTATGCAGAGAAATGGTCTCACTCTTGCTCAGGGTAGTCTTGAACTCCTGACCTCCCACCTCAGCCTCTCTACGTAGAACTTTCTGAAGAACCACCATATAGTTTTCCACAGCAGCTACACCATGTTATATTTCCACTAACAATGTACAAATACCTAGATTTCTCTACATCCTTGATAACACTGGTTATTTTCTGTTCTTCTGATAATAGTCATCCCAATGAGTGTGAAATGGTATTTCATTGTAGCTTTGATTTGCACTTCCCTATTGATTAGTGATGTTGAACACATTTTCATGTGTTTATTGGCCATTTGTACACCTTCTTTGGAGAAATGTTTATTCAAGCCCTTTGCCCATTTTTGAATTGGGTTGTTTAGATTTTTTGTTGTTGAGTTGAATTTCTTTATACATCTTTATATACATGTATATCAGATACATGATATGCAAACATTTTCTCCCATTACGTTGGTTGCCTTTTCACTCTCCAGACACACAGCTAATAAGTCACCAGAATGCAAAAGGAGTTATCGTGGAAGAAGACTCAGGTCTGGAAACATGGATGGAATCAGACCCTGGAGGACCTTAATGTTATGTTAGGGATGCAAACTTTATTTTGTGGACACTGGGGGTTCAAAAAAAAATTTAACAGAGGGATACAACTCGATGTGGGTATCGGAGTTGTGGAAAGCAGCCCGCAAGGGGGTTGGTGTCAGACAGGAGAGAAGGCTTTGTCTTCCCATTGCCACTGTTGTGGCAGGCAGGCCTGACAGAACAGCAGTCCGTAAACCGGCAGGTAGGGCCTCCTCAAATACTGGCGCAACCACCCTCTGGGTGCACTCATGCCTGCCCCATCTTGGGAGGAGCAGCTTGATCCAGAAAAGAAGGTGTGACACCAGTAGCTACGGCACCAAAGAGGCAAACATTAGGGAACAGGGAGAACGTGACACTCACAAGAAAATAATTTTCACTCGGAGCAGAACTGGACAACCAAGCTTTCACCTCTAAAATAGAAGACACACCGATGTGGGCGGAGCTCAGGGCAACAACCCTGACACCAACCACAGAACTACAGGGAGTAATTTACATCACAAGTGCCCAACACAGCTAGACCTGGGTGTGTCTCCAGACCACCACTGTTGGTCAAAAAGGATGTGAAAAGTTGCTCAGCGTCACTAGCCATTAGGGAAGGTAAATCAAATCACAATGAAATCTCCCTTTATACCCTTTCGGATGGCTATTACCAAATGAACAGAAAATAAGTGTTGGTGAGGATGTGGAGAAATTAGAATTACTCTACAATGATGTTGGTATGTAAAATGGTTAAGCTGAGGTAGGAAACAGTTTATGGGTTCCTCAAATATTTAAATATAGAATTACCATAAGACCCAGAAATTCCACTCCTACGGATATACCCAGAAGAATTGAAAACAGAGAGTCAAACAAATACTTGTACACAAATGTTTATAGGAGCACTCTTCACAATGGTCTGAAGATGAAAACAATACAAATGTCCAAAAATGGATGGATGGGTGAAATTACAGCATCTATATACAGTGCAGTAATAGCCATAAACAGGAATGAAGTACTGATTCATGTTACAAGATACACAAGGTGAACCTGTAAAACATCATTCTAAGTGAAAGAAGACAGACACAAAAGGTCACATATTCCACTTACATGAAATATCCAGAAGAGGTAAATCCATAGAGTCTGAAAGCTGATTGACATTTGCCAAGGGCTGAAAGAGGGAAGAATGGGAATAAAAGCTTAATGGGTTCAGGTTTTATTTTGGGGTGATTAAAACGTCTTGTTTTGGAACTAGCTAGAGGTGATGGTTGCACAACATTGTGAATTTATTAAATGCCATCGAACTGTACACTTTAAAACGGTTCATTGGATGTTGTGTGAATTTCACCTCAATAAAAAAAAATTATTCCTCAACAATCAAATTTGTTCAAAGGTGAAGAATTACAAATAGACCTTACAAAGTGTGTTGGTAATATAGTTTCTGAATTTTTAGAACCTTTTCCAAGGGTGATTTTAAAAAAAAAAACATTCAACTCATTGGCACTTGATGTTCGAAGGTTGTACAGACTGGAACGGTAAACGTAGATTTGGATGAGCCTGGACATCATTTGGATGAGTTGGGCAAGAAGGAGAGCTAGTTCCCAGTTTCTTTCACTCTAGAAATTCGACAGGGTCGTTTTCCCCGCAAATAACACCTACACCCACCCGCCCACTTCGCAGACGCGGGCGTCGAGACTGAGCATAAGCCTGTGGGAACCGCCTCGCGCCCGGACCTCAGTATCTGCGGGCCTCGCAGAAATCGTCCGGGGTCGTTACGACCCCCAGCGTTCGAGCCTTCCGGCCGCGGCCCCGCCCTCCTAACTCCACCCCTTCCGCCCGCCGGCCCCGCCTCGCGGCCCAGCTCTAGTCGGAAGTGCAGCCGCCGGAACAGGCGGTTGGCCGGGCTGCGGCACCGAGCCGCCGGAGGGGCGGGTTGGCGTTGCGGCCGAGCCGGCGGCAGTCTTGAGGCCTAGCGCGGCGGCGGCCTGCACAGGTGGGCGGTGGCTGGTGGATGGGACGAGTCCGCGGCGGGCAGGCGGACGGGTTAGGCGCGCGAGATCTGGCCGGGGTCAGAGGTGAGCGGGCCGCATTCCGGAGCCCGCAGGAGGAACGATGACCCCAGAGACGTTGGGCCGGGGCGGGGATTGAGCCAGCCACCCTCCTGGCTGTTGGTTCCGTTGCCTTTCGCAGTGCTGCTAAGCGGCGCTTTTAATTTTAGTTTGATTTTTGGGTTCCAGGTACAGGTGTTCTCGGAAACTCGCAAGAATTTTGCGTAGCGCTTCTGCGGAGGCGTTTTTTGGGTGTCCATATTGAATAAAGGCTGGTCGCTCCACTGTGGAGTTGGCGGCGTTTTACAGGTAAAGCCTAAGTTGTTACGAAAGCTCATGTAGTTGAAAGACTCAGATCGATCAGAGAAATCAATAGAATTGATAGTGACATTTAGAATTGTATCAATTACTGATCTTCGCCGAGGTTACCGGGCGTTCAGAAATGAGGTTGGAGAATCGCTGCCCCTGGAAGCCATCTCCCTTCATCACTGCGTAGTGGGGGCTGCGTCTTCCGGAGTACAGCCCATCAGAATCCCACCTAGGACTCGAAATATAAAGTGATTAGCAAGGTTTTCAGAGTTAGATTGAGTACAGAGTACTATATAGTTAGATCAAAATTAAGAAAAATTGATATTAGTGTGTGGGCAGAATCAAGTCCTTATTTTAAATGTTTTTAAAAAATCTAAAAACGGGTTCTGGTTTGGTCTGAAGGTTGTAATATTAGAACGTAAAATTAGATATTGAAGGAGTTTTGAATTCAGGTGTGGGTCTGTGATCTTGGGAAAGTGACTCGTTCTCAATACCTTATTCTGTAAAATGGAGTCGATCGTAATGATTATAGTGATTTCCTCACAGGTTCTAGTAAATTCTGTGTACAGAGTGTTTGTTTTGTAAGAGGTATACAAAGTTGAGTTTTTGTCTGCAGTACTTAAATAATTTAAAGTTAATAAACCCCCTCCCCAATTTAGTGACAAGAAATCTTAGAGTCATCACATTTTGTAAGTATGTAGTGGATCTTTAGATTCAGTGGTCAAACTTTTCATCTTTACTTGAATTCAACTTAAACCTCCTATGAACTCTCAAGAGCAGAATTAATGTCTTACTCATTTTTTAAATGATTATTACTATTAATAACACTTGTATGGTACCTATGACGTATTAGGAACTTAGCCCATTTGTTTTAGTTTTCTTTCTTTCTTTTTTTTTTTTTAACCTGAGCTGGCAAAAACCCAAGCTTTGGGTTTCACTAAAAGCAAAACAGAAGAGTTTTACATGGAAAATCTTATTTTCTGTCATCAGAGGTTATGCTTTATTTAGTTCGCATGTATAGACACACAGCGGTGGTTACATGGAGTTAAGTAAAAGAAATAGATTAAAAATAAACTTTATTTACCATCACTCTCAGAGCAAATGTTATGTACCATCTCTGTGCTAGGCAGAGAGGATACAGCAGTGCACTTCAAACACTGACAGTACCTTTGATCCATCTGGGATGCCCCCAGAATGCTGATGATCACCGTGCCCCACTGCAGACCAGTTAATCAGAATCTCTGGGGGGTGGGCATGGGCATTCCACTAGTTAAAGCTTCTCTGGTTACTCTCTTACACAGCCAGGATGAGAACCCCTGTGTTACCGAAATGAGGGCCTTGATAAGTGGCTAATTTGCTTGAGGAGGGAAAGGGTTAGAGGGATTGGAGCTCCATCTGGAAAACGTAGCCTGGGGAATTTGGGGGAATATCAGTAGAGGATTTTTTTTTTTTGAGACAGACTCTTGCTTTATTGCCTGGGCTAGAGTGAGTGCCATGGCGTCAGCCTAGCTCACAGCAACCTCAAACTCCTGGGCTCAAACAATCCTTCTGCTTCAGCCTCCCAAGTAGCTGGGACTACAGGCATGCGCCACCATGCCCGGCTAATTTTTTCTGCATATATATTTTTTTAGTTGTCCAGATCATTTTTTAGTAGAGACAGGGTCTCCCCCTTGCTCAGGCTGGTCTCAAACTCCTGACCTTGAGCGATCCACCCACCTCGGCCTCCCAGAGTGCTAGGATTACAGGTGTGAGCCACCGTGCCCAGCCTCCGTAGAGGATTTTTTTTATCAGCAGGCATGAATGAAATCTATGTGAAGTGAAGTGTAAAGTGATCAAGGCCAGTGGGCAGGCTAATTTGAATGATACAGAGGAAAACTAAGAACAGCAACAGTGGTGATAGAGAAGAGATTAAAAAGCATTTATTATTTTTCTTCAGGGATGATAAATATTTTTGAAGAAAGCAACTAATGATTTTAACTTGCGAATTGTATTTTGTCCTACCTAGTTAAAACCTTTTTTCAGCAATGAGTGGACAGGTAGTGTTACATGAATTTTATTGTTGCACATTATTAAAAACTGTGTTAAAAATATATGTGCTTAAAGTAATTTTCCTTGTTAATTACTAAATACATCATTTCATTTCTTTCTCTTAATAGCTTTATATTAATATTGGGTTTTTGTTGTTTTTCCTTTTACAGTATTATAAGATCGATACTAAGGACATGGTTTTCAGCTCACTTCATCAGCACACATAATTTTTTTCTTCTTTTTGGACTCCTTATTATATGCCATAATGGTAAGCTACACTTCAGTAGTTCAAATTTGAGTTTTAGAATGTTCTCTTCCTTCATCATCATAAAAATATTTGTATTATATATACAGAAATTTTCTTGAAAGCTGTGCAAATTATCCTAATTGGGAAATTTACTTAGCAATCATGTAGAAAATCTTCTCCATAAAATATGTGGCTCCTCTCTCAGTTCAATCTTATAATTATTACATCCAAGTTACACATATAATCCACATGCTTATATTTATGAAGTATTAAAAATAGTTGTCTACTATATTCCAAGTAATTGACAAAGGGGATGAGTATAAATACAAATAGTTTTTTGGGGGGGGTAGTCATAGGTTTCTCATATTTTAAAGCTCCTCTTTATTTAGATTTTTAAAAAATATAACCTGCTTATGTGTAACATGTTTTAAGGAGCATCAGTGCTAGCCTTCTAATGACACATTTCTGTTCACTGACTTACGGTCACTAAACATACTTAGGAGTAGGCATTTGGCTTTTGCAGTTAAAAAATTAAAGGCCATGGTGGGGTGCAGAAACACTTTCAAATGTTTTAAAGAAGATGTATTTGACAGAGAATAAATGAACACTGACCACCATGTTATTCATTCATTCAGATAAACCCCACTTCTGTGACACAAACCTCAGAAAACATTTAAATATCTTCCTTCTCCTCTTGGGATCTTGCCTGTCTACCTGTGCCTTATTAGAGAAAAGTAGAACTGGCACACTGGGGTTCTGACCTCGCCTTATATTTTACATCTGTATTACTTAATCATTTCCATCTTAAGTATTTGAAAGAGGCAGTGAATAAATGATGCTTGTGTTTACATATGCAGGTATATCTCAGTAGATCTTTTAAAGTTTTGATTTCAGAAGATGAAATAATGTACTTGAGATGACTATTTAAAATTGTGCAACAGTATATGTTTGATTGTATTTATTATAATTTTTTCATATAAACATACTTTGAAGTTTCATGGCCAAAATTTAACAGAACCTTACGTGTTTGTCAAGATTATATATCCAGAGTTATGGTTTCATGCTGAAAGGGTTATATTCAGGAATCTTACCTTGCATTCTGGGAACCGTTTTCATTAGGAATCTGTTCCTTTAAGATTTTTTAATAAAGTAAACTGTTATGGATTTATTTTGCCTGATGGCAAATTTCGGACTTCACTTACTACATTTAGATGTTTGATAATGTGGGTTGCTTTTGATTACAGTCTAAGAAGGCCAGCTTTCCTTGAATGCGGGCAAAATGGAAGAAAATTAAATTAAAAATAATAAAAAGGCCAATTATTTTTGTAATCATACAAATTTTTAATCCTTAGGACTGGGGTGGCAGGATAGCATAAAACTTCCCATGATTTACAAAAGGAGACAATATTTGTTCTTCCCCCTACCCCTCTAAGTTTTGATGGGTGCTAGGAGTGTTTACCACATGCAGCTTGGTAAGTTGAATTATTAGAATCTGGAAAATAAAACAAGAATTTAGGTCCTTGTAAAAGAAATTAAATTTCTGTGCCCCGAATGAATTTTTTTTTTTTTTGAGACAGAGTCTCACTCTGTTTCCCGGGCTAGAGTGAGTGCCGTGGCGTCAGCCTAGCTCACAGTAACCTCAAACTCCTGGGCTCAAGCGATCCTCCTGCCTCAGCCTCCCAAGTAGCTGGGACTACAGGCATGCGCCGCCATGCCCTGCTAATTTTTTCTATATATTTTTTGCTGTCCAATTAATTTCTTCCTATTTTTTGTAGAGACGGGATCTCACTCTTGCTCAGGCTGGTCCGAACTCCTGAGCTCAAATGATCCACCGGCCCTGGCCTCCCAGAGTGCTAGGATTACAGGCGTGAGCCACCGCGCCTGGCCACCCTGAATGAAATTTTAAAATGACTGTCATTGTTAATGAAAAATACTATCACTCTACATGGTACACAAAACAGACAACCAGACAGAGAAATCACTTGTGGTGTATTTGTTTAACTTTGTTTAGAACCTAATACTTCTTTTGTGTGTGTGCCTTTAGAAAAGAAAGCTTCATAAATGAGGAAGACTTAGCCTACTGTCTTCATATTTCTCTCTCTTGCCTTAAAATAAGGCTCTCTAAGAAATAAATGGATAGAGATCTACTAGTAGATCTCAAACCTTACATGTAGTAATATTATATTTAAACAATTCTAAGATGCGTTTTCTTTTGATATTACCAAATTGGTGATGAATCTATAATCAATATCTTACAATTATAATTGACATCATATTTTTTTCTTAAGGTTACCTTAAATAATGATGCATGCTTATAATTGGTGGCATCTTAAATTCATTGAAACATGGTAATGATGTAGCCATCATTTATTGCATTCCTACAGAGACTTTATATTAAAGGTTCTTTGCATTAATGTATTATGAATTTCTGGTGTTGATGTTAGAGACCAGCCAACCACTCCAAATTTTCAGGATTTCTAGCAGATTAGGAGAGTTTAGTCTTTGCTTCACTTTGATTGCATATTTATGACAGTGTATTTTCTTAAATGGTGCTCTTAGAATATTGAAGAAATTAAAGCTTATAAAGTGGTGATAGCTACCACATCTAGCTCTCCCCTGTATCATTCTCACAAGCACTGACCACAGAGATACCATGTGAACATTTCTTACCTAGTTTGTTGGTCAGGTGCCCAAGATGGCCGTTATTTTTTCTGTGTTACATATGTTGATCATATAATGGGGGTGGAGGAGAGAAAAGAAAATACATTAGACCTGTTTTAGAAAATGAAACACATTTAAACACTTAATTACAAATGTTAAATGTATATTAAATTATTTTTATGAAAATAACTAATATTACCAAATACACTATTTACTTTTTACAGCAACAAGCTTTAGAACTAGCTTTGGATCGTGCAGAGGTGAGGCGTGACTAAGTTACATATTGAAATAGTATTGTCTTTAATTGGCAAAAACTCAGTTTTAAGAGATTTTTGTATGTGATTTTCAAAGGAGTATATTAATATTCTTTTAGGACAAGTATGGAAATAATTTTGCTGTAAATATGTAAAAATACCAGGTGATGTTTGGATCATCTGTTACTTGGAATCCATGGATAATAATGCTACGGAATCAAAATTACTTGAACAAGGACATAGAATTTCTGAAATTATGTTTTCCTGTTTTGACAAGTTTTCTAATTACTCAATTAAAGGAGAAAATAGCTAAAAAAAAATTGGAGTCCTTGCAGTTAAATATACAATTTTTCATACATTAAGCATATTCTGAACAATCATAAAGCATATTGAGAATATTTCTGACCTGTGAAGTCACAGTTGTAAAACTTACGGTTTTGCTTATAGCAGTGAAATACTGTGCTAAATTTTAGTACAGTTTAAATTTCACTTGTTTGTAACATATACTTAGAAGTTGTTTTTCCTGCAAGGTATAATTTAACATGAGTCAGAGACTTGAGCCTTTTTAGCCTTACATATATTTTAGATATACTCAATACAGTTGCTTATGCAGAAAAGCAAAAGGCAAGCTGTTTTCATAAACTTTTCTTTTTTAGTATGTCATTGAAAGTGCCCGACAGAGACCTCCTAAAAGGAAATACCTATCAAGTGGAAGGTATGAATATTTAATTAATTGATGACATCTTAGATTAATTGAAATATGATAATCACCATTTATTCCATTCCTACTAGGCACTGAGCTAGAAATGTTATAGGTTCTTTGCATATATTAGGAATTTCTACTTTGTTGTTAAGCTACCATATGTAATCCCACCCCAACTTTTGGGAAATTAGGGAAAATGTATAAAAAGTTAGGAAAAAACTAAAATAACATTTATATGATTACTATGTTAACATTATTTTGTATAATATCTTTGTTTTATTAAATTTTTTTTTTTTTTTAGAAAATCCGTATTTCAAAAACTTTATGACTTATATATTGAAGAATGTGAAAAAGAGCCTGAGGTTAAGGTAAATATAAATTTTTTATGGTATTGTGGCTTTTGAAATTTGGAAGAGGAAAATTCGAGGAGTTATATATTAAGCGTTTAATGATTTATATTTTTGTGAGTCAGCTAACATCTTTTGTAGACAGACTCTAGTCAGTTCTGCAGCTAACCCAGAGCCCTGGCTAAACTGGCACCAAACAGATCATCTTCTGAGGTAGGAGTGAAGGAACAGTATTTACTGAATGACAGAATATCTCACTGAGAAGTCATAAGCAAAGTCACAGATACATATTTTTTGTTCCCCTTGAGAAGTGATTTGTAAACTTAAGGCAGGAGAAAAGTAAGCTATGTCCTCATGGTGACTGGAAAGTCAAAGCAATTACAGGATATGTACGAAATTCAAGTGTGGTAATAAAAGGTGAATTTGGTCATAAAATGAATCCATAGCTAGTTTGACTTAATTCATTTTTATTTAGCATAAAGGTATGGGCAGTAGAAATGTAGCAGAAATTTATTTCTTGATATCTTTTGAACCCTCATATTAGAAGGGCCGTAGAGGTCTCCGTAACCTTTGTTGTCTGTCTTTAATTTAGAAATGAGCACCATCTTAGCATTTAAGCAAAAAATGGTGGAATTCCAGTAGTGTCTAACCTTTAAAATCTTTACATTAGGAAAAAAATAATTGTTACCCTTATAAATAAATCTTACGATATGTTTTCCATAAGTTTTATTGAAGTGTATTTGACATACAAAAATTGCGCATTTAGTATTTAAGTTTTGACATGAGTGATAGTATACACCCTGTGAAACTGTCTCCACAATCAATATAATGTACATATCTTTCACCTCAGAAACAGAATTAAGATAGGAGAGATACATGCATACATAAAGATTGTCTATTGGGGTTGGTAAGCCACTGTCCAGCAGCCAAATCTGGCCCACTGCATGTTTTTGTAAATGAATTTTTATTGGAATGCACCACACATGTTGGTTTATGTATTATCTGTGGCTGCTTGTGAAGTACAAAGGCAGAGTTGAACAGTTGCAGCACAGACTATATGGCCCAAAAGCCTAAAATACTATCTGGCCCTTTAAAAAAGAAATTTTCCTACCTTTAGTCTAAATGGATCAACTCAGTGGTGGCCAACTTGTTTATTTGAAGAGGTACACATACTGTCAGAATTTATCTAATTCTGCCTTAAGTCAAATTATGAGAGTTTTCTTGTAGTCTCTTCTTCACTATTTTTTTTAAAACTTAACATCAATATGGTTAACAGTTGTTTTCCCTTTTTTTCCATTGTCAAACTGTTTATTATAATTCTATGGTGATGATAGATCAAGAATTTATAATTCCCATCTGCATATGGCTGTATATATGATATATGTTTAATATATATTATTATGTATAAGTATTCAAAACATTTTTTTTTGAGATCCTGCAAAAATAAATATTCTGTTGACTCAGATATCTTTCCTAAATCAGATGTGATGAAAGAATTTGTTATATCTGTAAGTTGATTTTATTTTAAATCAGGCATTTTTAAAATCATGAATTCTGATATATGTCCGTTTGCTTATTGATTTTTTTAAACATTGTTTTCTGATGAGCTGTTAAATGGAATTTGCAGAAAATTGTTTTAATTGCTTACTTTCTCTTACCAATTAGATACTTTAAGTTCAACATTTCAGCTTAGAGCTTTTGAACTTATTTGTGTCTTATTTATGCTATAGAATATTTGAGAAATATGTAATTATTACCATACAACCAAAGAATGCTCTAAATTTTTCATTTATATTAGGCTTATACTTAATAGAAATTAATTATATACATCTATGTTTTATATATTCACATTAAGTGGTTTTATATTTTGTTTATGTGTATATTTTAATTTTTTACTTGCATATTCAAAAGTACATACTTTAAGTATTTTTATTTTATAGATCACCAATTTTTTTTACATGAATTAATTTGCATAAAATATAGTAGATTAAAATTAAGTTTATATAGCTGTCTCATACATAGTGGCTATAGTTTTGTGAACCTTCCCATATATTCAGGAATATAATGTAGAAGGAGCACCAAAACATTAATTCAGGTCTGATTTTGTTAAATCATAGCGTTGTTAAGGTTATACTGGATTATTTTCATGAGCTCTGACTCTTTTTAAAGCAGAAATTAAGAAGAAATGTGAACTTGTTAGAGAAGCTTGTTATGCAAGAGAATTTGTCATGTTTAGTGGTCAATCTATACCCAGGAAATGAGGGATATTCTCTGATGCTCAGGGGAAAAAATGGATCAGGTAAGACCCTCCAAAATACAACTGTCACAAAATACCTCTGCCAGGCAGGATATTCTGTTTTTTAAAAGTAGTTTTTTAGCCTGTTAAACTGTTTGTCCTTTGGATTAAAGATGACTTGATAGTAAAAGCAGATTTTGATCCCAAATTTTCCTCTTTATGGTATATTTTATTAGAATATTAGAAATTATCTCTGATATGATTATCCTTCCTGAACATGCATTTGAAAAGTATTCTAATTGATATGTCTTTGAAGTTAAATTATGAAAGGTATAACTTTTAAATGATTGCTAAAATTTCCTTTCGTTCTTTTGCTGTTTGTTTTTTAAGATAGTATAAGGTGTTTTAAAGTATGTTTTTCCTTCTGCATTTTAAATATACTCTGAGTCTGAAACCTTCAAAATTAATCACACTCACTGCCTTTTGAGTAACTTTTGTATATTAAAAGCATTCTATTAATGTAAGTAGTCTTAAAATATACTCACATTTCATTAAAGAGGCATCTAAAACTTTGATATAATATGAATTCTACAAGGAACTCACCTAGTTAAGAGCTTTTTCTTATGTTGATAATTAATTGTAAAGTGTTAACACCAAGAGTATTTTGTTCTAAAAGTGACCATTTTTCAGATGAGGTACTAAATTATCACTCTGATTTCCAGATTAATCAGTCTTCAACAAACCTTTAGTTACTTTGATACTGGAATTTTATTGTATCATATTCTGATTATTTTGCTTCTGGCTGTGACTTGGATTGGGATGATATGCCACATGTTTTTCTATAATATGTTAGGATTTTTTTCACTCTCTTATTTACAATTTTATACATTTAAGTCATTTAGCAATATATAATGTGATTCATTTGTAAGACTTAGATAAAGAAGGACATTAGGAGAGCCTTTTGGTTTTAATATATTTTTTATGAAGAGTCATGTAAATTATACAGCTAAGCTTTTCAGTTAGTCTTATCTTTTTTTAAACTTTATGTTTTAAAATTAAGATTCTGAGACCATTCGACTGCCTTATGAAGAAGGGGAATTGCTTGAATACTTGGATGCAGAAGAATTGCCTCCTATTTTGGTTGATCTCCTAGAAAAATCTCAGGTACAAAATTTTACTCTTTAAAATGTCTTTACATTTGTTATATGTATATGATATATATACATTTATGTCATGTTTATATGTGTATACATATGTATCTTATATAAATGACTGTATGGTGTTTTGTGCTAGATGATATTTAATCTTTATCAGTGTTTCCAACAGCGTTTAGAATCATGAAATGAAATGTTATACATAGCTTTATGGAAATTGGTTTATTGTAGGATATTTAACCTTTAGGCTATACAGAGATGTATAGACTTAGTTCTTCTAAAATTGCTGTAGCAAGTAGCTCAGTTGGAAATCTCTCTTATAGTTACAATCAAGAAATTATGAAAAAAACTACTTTGAATATTTGTGAAGTTTTTCACTTTGGGGACCAGAAACTGAAGAGATCTGTACATCTCTTCATAGCTAGCCTAGGTAATCACTCTCTTGCCCTGGTCTCTTTCCTTCCTACTGCCTTGGCTTAACCCCAGTCTTACTGTATACTTCACTGGGGAAAAAGAAGCCATCATATGAGAACTCCTGTTTCTTCCTAACACCAATCAACTATTATCCCTACATCTTTCCACACTTTCTTCCTGTCTTTCTATTAAAATGGATGAAGTATGGTGTTCCAAAGGTATCTATCCCCTCCACTTGTTTTCTGGGTCCTCACTTTCCTTTTCAAGGACTTGCAACT
>CAUYSK010119707.1:0-29329 GCA_963575035.1 Avahi laniger
AGTAGCCCATCGTATCAAAGAAGACCAAGAGAATGCTGAAAGAAGAAAGCAGATTTCTTTAATGAGGATTGGGAATTGCAATATTATCTTCTTTCTGCTAAAGATAAGATGATTTGCTTGCTTTGTGATACTGCAATATCAACATTAAAGAAATTCAATGTTCATCAGCATTATAACACTCATAAGGACCACAGATATTTTAAATTAGAAGGAGAGTCATGAAAGGTTTTATTGCAGATATTAAAAGATGAAAAGCAAAGACAATTCTTTCAAGCAGCAATAAGACCCAGAAATAATGCCACTAAGGCAACTTATAAAGTAGCTTATATACTCATGAAAAAAAGGGAAGCCATTCAGTGATGTAGAAATTGTAGAATAATGTGGAAGAATGCATTGTCAAAGCTGTAGAATGCTTGGACCCCAATAACATTCCAAAGTACAAACAACTGCCTATTTTAAGAAGAACTATAACTGATCAGCAACATGAATTAGCCTTCAACTTAACAGAACGGCTTCATACAATACTTCAAAAGGAAAATATATATTATCCAATAGCTTTGAATGAATCAGCTGATACTACTGACTCAGTGCAGATTTTATACTCCATTTGGATCATAACAAGATTTTCTTTAGTATGAAGAGTTACTTGCTTTGGGAACTCATGTGAACAGAACATGAGGAATATATATCTTCAACAAATTTCAAGATAAATGCCATAAAGTTGGACAGAATTTGGTAAATTTAGTGAGTGTATGTACACATGGTGCACCTTCCATGGCAGGAAGACATGAAGGGTTTATTGTACAGATAAAAAAGTACTAATAAATCCAGATGTTCTCATTTCTTCTCATTGTGTCTTGCATCAGCAAAATCTCTGTGCTAAATCTACTATTTTAAACAAAACTTTGCAATGAGTTATAAGTATTGTTAACTATATTCCTGCAAATGCAACACAACATGATCAGTTTTGTAACATGCTAAAGTTGAACCATGAAGTATTCAGCATGGATTTCCCTTCTCATTCTGAAGTGTATTAACTATTGCAGGGACAGGTATTAGTAAAAATTTTATCTCTGCAAAAACAGTTAAATTTTACAAAGAACAGAATCAGCAATGTGAGTTATTGAAAGAAGATTTCTATTGTAATGCAGCATTTCTGTGTGATATCATGTCAGATCAAAATGACTCGAATATTTCTTTGCAAGGTAAAACTAAGTCTATACTTGATATGTGGCAAAAAATCCAACTATTTTGCAAAAAGCCATCTTTTTTCCAAAAAACTTCTTCAAAAGGAAATTTCAGATGAACATCTTCCCCAGTTAGCAAAGGTCATTGATGAGCAGGATGATATATGTGAATCATTTGAAGAATACGCAGCTGTTATAGATCTATTAATTGGAGAATACAATGAAAGTTTTGCTAACTCTGAGAATCATGACATCACACTCAAATTGGCATTTCAGCTTCACCTAGTTGAAATCACCAAGGCACCTAAAGAATTACAGGTGGAATTGATTAAGCTCTCAGTAGATAACATTTTAAAGTCATTGTTTCATGCTAAGAAAGATCCAATTGGAATACGGAAAAATGCAGTAGAATACCCAGTCCTCTGGCAACATACCTGAAAAATGCTTTCTTGCTCTTCAACCATTTATTGCTGCCAATCTACATTCTCCTACCTAACCCAAATCAAGGTTCACTTAAGATCACAAATGACTGATACCCATCTACAGGACTGAATGAAACTGCAGACTTCCATGCTACAACCAGATATTCAAGTGTTTTCCAACAAAAAACAGACACAAAAAAGTTATTAAAAGGTTAGTTAACTTTAAAATTGACAAATAGTTTTCATTTTTTGAAATTGTGGGGTACATAGTAGTTAGATTTTCACAAAATAATTTTTTCTTGAATGTGGTCTTATTTGATTACATCTAAATTAATGTGGCCTTCCAACATGAAAAGTATCCCCAGCCCTGTGCTAGACTTATGCCTGTGCTGCTGGAGTGTCCATGCCAGTCCTGCCCAGGGACCCCACCCCTAAGTCTACTGGGCAGAGAGAGGGACAGCAATACAGGCCTCGCCTTTCCACGCTAGCACATGATGGCTGAGAAGGGATGGGCCTCACATTAGTGTGTCAAATAATGTCTTTGAACATGCCATCATGACCATTCTCACAATTCAGGATGACTAGTGTGAGTGATATTTCTTAGCAATAAATCCATTCTCCTGAAGAGCCCAAAGAGCCTGTGTCAAGACATCACATTTTTTGATATTGAGAGAAAGAACATAGGGTTATTTAAGAAGATTATTATAAATAGTTTTATTGCTTACTATACGATCATTTCTTAGTGCTTAATAATTTTCTTTTTTCATTAGAGCAAAAAGGTCAACAGCACATTGTTAGGCATTAAAATAAAACAAAACAAAATGCAACCCTACATCCACAAACTGGAATAGAAGTAAAGAAATGCTTCTCAGAGAAATAGATCAAAAGAATGGGTAAGAAATCCACCTACTACTATTCTAAATTGATAGATCTAAGCACCTCACTTTTTAATCTGATACGTGTATCGACTCTTCTGAAAATCTGCTCAGACAAGTCTTCACTGAGAAGTTCCTTTATACTTCTGCATCCATAGTTGAAGTAAGTATTTCAGCCTACAATAGAACCACAGCACCCTTGCTTCGTTTCTACCAAATTTTAGTAGTGAGTCAGAAAAATAATTTTTTAACAATAGAGAATATAAAAGAACTGTTTGTAAAAACTGACCTAGGGTTCAAAATATCCACTGCCAAGCCAAGCACTGGAGCTTTGAGGAGAGATTATAAATAACAACTTCCCTCTCCCTCCATTAAATAACCAGTCTAATCATTAGATTTTATGACATCATATTTTATTATAATTATATTAAATATTATGATAACTATTATTTTTTATTTGTAAATAACCCTAAATCAGTACTCTGGGTGGCTATAAAAACACATTAAGTGGTCCATGAATGATGAGAGTTTTAAAGGCGTTGGCTTACGGACTTGTGGAGATCAGTCCAATAAAGCTTAGCACCTTGCTGAGTCTGGAAATTCCTTCTTCTCACTACATGGGTCCATTCAGCTACACAGATGCTTCTGTTAAAGCAGGAGACCAGGAGACAGGGCTGAGACTGGAGCAGGTGCTTGAAGGTTGGGTGCGGGTGTTAAAGTAAACCACCTTAACCAAAATGGGCTGATAACACACAAAAGAACTGGCTCAACCGGCTTGTCATCTACCTCTGTCACCTCACATGAACTTTGGCTAATTACAGTATCATTTACATTGTGGTCTTAAAATTTCTCTTCCCTTGAAGTCACCATGACAGTTCCAAAACTATCATATAAAGTATGAAAATGAGAGGGAACACAATTCTTTGAATTACTATCCAAATTCTAATAAAAAGCCAACCCTTTGGCCTTGAATATTGCTCCTCAATCAGTAAGGCTACAAAAGATCTAACATCGCTTCCTCTCAGTGCAGTTGCTCTCCTCCAGCCTGCCGCTCTCCTCCCTGAGAGTGCACTTTCGCTGTCAGTAAAACTTTCTCTTGCTTGGCTTACATGGTGCATCCTGAAATTCTTTTCCTGACGTACACCAAGAACTTGGACAAGCCTCCAATTGGAGGCCAGTAACACTTTCTTATGTAAATCGATGGAAGAAGAGGAGGGACTCATCCCTGGAAGAGGAGAAATGGAAGAGAGGACATAGACTCTGCCTACCATACCTACCTGCGTCCCCTCACACTGAGAATGTGCTTTAGAAATGATAGCTGAGCATGTGAAGGACCAAGAGTGACACTGGGAGAGGGGTCACCCTCCTGTGAGGACCAGCTGTGGCCTCCATGACATTTCCAGCAGGGGCTGAGGACAATGCCTCCAGTTGTGTGCCCAGATGCAATATGCCAGCCATGGACATGCAGGCGACTAAAAATGGAGCCCTCCAGGGCAGGACTGACTGATTCAGCATCCCAGGCCTTTCTCCAAATTTGGAGTACAAATGCATGACTAGCTCCTTTGGAGTAAATAATCCTTGGGATTCATGAAATAATTCAAGCGTTCCATGAGAACAAAAAATGAATATTCCAACAAATTAAGCATATGGAGGCTCATGCAGCTAAGTAAAATATTTTTAAAGACGAGACCTATTTGTAACCTAAAGTCCACCAACTTCTTCTTAGATAAATTCTTGTGGACGCACAAATAGCATCAATGTAGTTAAACCTGCTTGTATGAGCTCCCAAGAGCCAATCTTTTTTTATGTCATCTCCCAATTCTATATTCAGTGATGTCATTTGGGTGCCTGAAATCAGCTGTGCTAGGACTATTCACACGGGAAATTGGCAAATGCTACAAAACTTTGCCCCCGGAAAGCTGGTTATTAAACATTTTACCAGCCCACTGCAAAAATCCTTCTCTCTCTCTCTCCCCACCCCCAGTGCACACGTGCTCTCTCTCTCTCTCTCTCACACACACACACACACACACACACACACACACGTTTTATGCCTTTTCTAATTGTAAGTTTTGGCATCCTTGACTGGAAGGCTTAACCTATCAGGTTACTAGGTCAATTACCAGGTCAGTATTAACCAAGAATTTTAACATCCTTCACAAATACCACCAAAGGAAGTCTGAAATGTATCTCAACATTTTAAATTCACATTGTGTTTGGGGTTATCTCACCAAAACAGAATCCCCTCTTACCACGCCAATTACACCCAGAAGATAGTTGCTGACACCTCCTAAATTGCATCTCCAGTTTCCCCAAATTCTTCTCCCACTAATTTCCCCTTAGCTTGGCAGGGCTCTGACAACCTGCCAGCTCCCACCTTTGTCTTGGTCAGCTGGGACCAAAGGAGAATCTCCACCCAGCATTAACCCTGCCTGGTGACGACTGCTGCCACGTCCCATGCATGGAACCACCCTGGATATATACAGCACCCATATAAAATACATAGCCACTGAGCCTCTTGGAATCATCTCGTTTAGATGACTATTGTCGTTATTCAGAGACAGGGTCTAACAGCTGACTAATGTCCTGAACTTCCCCTGCCTCCATTGGGTTTTCTCTCCTAATCCTCCTCTCTAGCACTGAAATGTCTACAGGACACCTCAAAGCTAAAACTGCCCAAAATTACAAAATTAACTCTGTTACAAAATTAACTCTGTCATCTCTGACTTCCCTTCACTGGGTGACTGTATGCATAATGTGAAACATGTCAGAATTCTACCCAGGTAATTACAGCATGTAAATGAAGCTTTCGTGCTGCAGTCACTGTTCCTCCTTAATCAGCCAGTCAGTGCTTCTTGTCCCTGTACAACACGTCAACCCAGCGCCCAAGGGTCTGGAGAAATGCGGCAGGTGTGTGCATGTTGCTCTCTGCACTTCTAGTCTGATCCGGCAGATAAACCTAATCACAAAAGAGAAGAGCACAGAATAATATTGCAGATATTAAGGAAGGCCGTGGCTCAATTTTTGGTGTTTTTATTTCTTTCAGGATGTCTTACTTTTTTTTTTTTTATCACATTGAATTCCCATAGTTTTCTGTGAGCAGTTTCAGATAACAATTATTTCAGAGTAAAATTTAACCACCAAAAATTTGCCCATGAAATTCTGTTAATCCTTACCTGTTTGTAGTCACTAACAGAATTTTGTATTTTTAATCAAGAGATAAGCATTGCTGTGGAGATCTGCAGACAAGAAACTCAATGTGGACTCTAGAGGCTGCCAAAGGAATATTCCTTCATGGACATACTCAGTTTCGTCCCCTGAAACTCGCCCCTGCCCCGCCTGCTCCAGCCTCCTCCTCCCCAGCTCAAGGCATCATACTCTGCAGACCGTTTCCCTGTCAGCGCAGTGCCGATCACTGTGTGTACCTTAGTCGCTTGATTCGCCCCGTTACCTCTCGGTGTTGATTAGATTATAAGCTTAAGACAGATAGCATAATGCCTTCCCCACCTTGAGTTTCCCCATTCCCAGCTCTCTGCCTAGACGGAAAAGGTTCTCAGTAAATACTAACTTAATCCACACGCAAATTCACAGTGCTTTGTCCTTGTTCCATATTTTCTTTAAAAAATAAAAGCTATTCTCTTATTCATTATTTATATTATTTAATAGGAGTTAAGAGCTGTTATATACTCAACTGGAAATATGAAATAAGCCTTATACAGACTTGTGGCAGAAAACAGGGACATTAGATTGAAAAATCAAGAGAAAACTGTTCCGGTCCTGATTGCCATTAAAGTCCCGAGTGACCTTGATCTGCTGTCTTCCGTGAGAGTCAGTTTCCTCACCCACAAAATACTGATGGTAGACAAGATGCTTTCCAGGCCTCAGAATCCCAGTAAATGTTGCCCATTCTTAATAATTTCCCAAAAGAACTTCTGTGAACTGTTTTGGCAAAAAATAATGTTACCCAAACCAGTAATCTGGTAATTTAGCGTTTCCTCTTCTCATTTGCCTCTACAGAGATAATTAAATATTGATGATATTCAGTTGAATAACCCAGATGTCATTGCAGCCAAAGTACTTTAGATTTTCTTTGTCAGAGACTTTCTTTTCTAGGATAGGAAAAGAATAAAAATGTCTGACAAATGAGCTCCAAGAGTGTATAGGAAATTCACAAATAGGAATGGACAAGGTAGCTACTTTACATTCTGAAATATCTCCCTCTGTTTCCTTTCTTTCAGTGTCAGATAATCAAAATGTGTTTATTTTCTGTTTCTCGGCCCCAGGTCTCTGAAAACAAAGAGAATGAAAGTATGTTTGCCTTTTGAGCTGTAAAGTGATAGAACTGTCTTTCAATTTTCACCAGCTTCAAAATATTTTCATATTTTGGTTTATTTATTTGGGACAATAAATCAGTTCACATTTGAGTTATTAAGTTCATGTACCATGCAGTTCCTCCATGAAAAGGAGTCCCATAAGAGAGGATAACAAACAATTTTCTGTTTGCTAGTTTGTTTTCCCTCAGATAAGAGATGACCTTTGGGTCACGGCTGTGTCTGTCCAGCGGAGGCATCGAGGAAGGACTGGCATGTCCAGGGGAGCCGATCCGCGACCACTGGTCTGTATGCTAACGGGCTTGATGCCACCAACACAAGAATCTTTTTCCACCAGATCTTCCACTAAGAGTCACCGTCTTAATTCTAAAATATTTCCACTGCAAGCTTTACAACTGTTACCTCACTTTCCCACCCAATACCATAAAAGATGCACAGAAGACAAGAGTGTGTGTGTGTGTGTGTGTGTGTGTGTAGTTTATTTTTAATTTATTAATTTTTTGTTTCTGACTGGGTTAGGATGAGGGGTGGGTCAGAAATCTATTCTGCAGAGATTGGAGCCTTGATGAGAGGGGGCATAATATTTCAGCACTGGCCCTGAGCAGAATTGCTGAATATCTGTGCAATGTTTGCGATCAAGGTGACATAATCTGGAAAGCGAGGTTAATTAGGAGCTTGCTTTCATTAGCATTGCTTTAGAGCAAACTGATTGACCTGCGCAGCATTGCGAACCTTACTGTGCACAATGCTGTGTACAGCATTTTTAGGATAAACTGAGAAAGTGAATTAAAGCACTTAGAAAATATCAATATGGCTGTGCCTTGGCAACAATTCCAGGGCTTTTTGAACTCATCAAGGCATTATGAGAATATACTCAAAGTGAAACTGTTCAAAAGAATGAACCTTAGAAATGAGCAGAAGTGTCCACTTTGAAAGACAATCATCAATATTTGGAATGGGAGCAATACAGCTTCGTAATGGTTTTAAAGGCAAGTGCAGATCCACACTCAGGTGACTTCCTCTGAAGCCGGTGCCTTTAGAGCATGAGGCACTGATGGATGCGGAGCAACGGTAACCCCGAAGCCTGCCCACAGCCTGGGGCTGCCACTGAGGAACGCTCTCTAGGGTAGTTCACTGCTCCATGCAGCCCCCCATGCCACAGGGCATCTTGAACAAAGTCTTAAAAAGTAAATTGCTTTTGGAAAAGTGTAACAGTTTTTCAGGAAGCTAAATTCTGATATTGATCAAATCTTATTCTAGTTTCGGTTTTGTGTTTTTCATATGCCTTCATAAGGGCATTAATTTGCAAGAGAAGAAAAGTTAAATTACCCCTCTAAATATGGTTACAACTTTAACATGAAGTATCAAGGGTGATAATTTCTTATGAAATACCAGAAGAATGTCAAGATAAATTAAAACATAAACAAAGACACTTACTCTTAGCATTATTTAATATTGTTTTAAAATGTGTAGCAAAGTCAATATCATAAAAATGACAATTTAATTATTAGGATGATGGTAGTCCTAAGCAATTCAAAGGTGTACATTTGTTTTATAATTTTAATATATATCAGGAAAACCCTAGAAAAAATAAATATAACAAAAGTCTATAAATATTTCTCCAACTATTAATAACTGGTTTAATTATAGTACAAAAGAGGCCCTATTCAAATTTTTAATAAAATATTTCAAAATTGGAAATCTTAAAAAATGTACACAAACTATTGGAGAAAAGCTATGAAACTTGGATGCACTAAAAGACTATATCTCCCCAAATGTTACTCACTTCTCTCCACCCCCATTGCCATCACTTAATATAAGCTGCCATTCTGTCTCTTTCTCTCTCTCTCTCCCTCTCTTGCTCTCTCCCTCTCTCCCTCCCTTCCCTATCACAGCAAATGTCACCTATTTGGTGTCCTAGCAGAATGGTTAAATAAATTTTAGCTGGGTGACTCATTCACATGTGAAAATTATTATCACGAGTAAGTTGAAAACAATAGCAAAGAAAAAATATATCAAACAGTATGAAGGAAATGTGTAAAATAATATTATAGTGATTAACTTTGGATGGTAGAATCATAGCATTTGAAAATAGTTGTTCATTTTTATATTTTTTCAAATATCCTAAAATGAACTGATCATTACTCTGAAAAGTAGAAAAAAAGATTAAAGCACAATTAAAATTAATTTTAAAAATAAATTTGATTTGATGAATGGATCAACAAACTGTGATGTGTGCATATATACACACACATATATGTGTATATAAATACATATATACACACACACACACGTATATACAGTGAAATACTATGTAGCCTTAAAAGGGATGGAAATTCTAACGCCTGCTACTACATGAATGAACTCTAAGGATATTATGCTAAATGAAATAAGCTACCAACAAAAGGGCAAATGCTGTATGATCCCACTTACGTGAGTTATCTAATGTAGTCAAGTTCGTAGATACGGAAAGTAGAATGATGGTCACCAGGGCCTAGCGGGAGGGGGCACGGGGAAGTTGTTATTTAATGGGTTATGGAGTTTCAGTTCTGCAAGATGAAAAAATTCTGGAAATCTGTTTCACAATAATGTAAATGTGGTTAACACTCCTGAACGGTATACTTAAAAATGGTTAAGATGGTAAATTTTATGATACGCATTTTTAATATACTACAATTAAAAATATTTGGTGTGATTTTATATTTCAAATGTTTTATTGTTTCATAATTTGATAGAACCTAAAAACTTCTGTATTCTTTAAAAGTAAATATTATGGGGTATAGGTTTGGAATTTAAGAGATTTTTGTTAATTCTTATGGCCTTTCTTTCCTTAAGACAAATTATCAAATTCATTGTATATAATATTAATGATAATAATATGTCTGCTAGATATAGCATAAGATTTGTGCTAACCACGATGATTAAAAAATGAATCCATTCTCAGGAACTATATTATAGTATGTTCCTTTATAACACAATATTTCCGTGGTTTTCTACCTAAAGTTACTCTTGGCTCAATGTTTTTATGCTTAACATCAGTACACATTTGTCTGTTTGCTATTTTATTCACAACTGCAATGGATATCCTAAGGACAAAGATGATAACCTTGAAGACCACAATGCATGCATATGGCCAGGTGTGTGTGATAACATGCATGGACTCCGGTGGCCTTTGCCTGCTGCGTGCTCCACCAGCACTGTAATGCTCTGCTTGGCATCGCTGTCCCTTGTGCAGGGCGGGGGCCTATTTACCTTTGCCTGCCTTCCACCCAAAGCACACCTGATACCTTGCAAGCACCTTTAAATATGTGTTCAGTGAATCAATGAATATGAACTGTCATCATCTGAATCCCTCTACTGGGGATCAGTCACTGATTCAATGTATCATTTTTAACCAAATTCAGTCCTTACCATATGTACAGGTTCCTGAAGATAACACTTACCAGAATATTTAATTGAAAACATAGATATTGTTCTAAAAATAAAATAATTCATCCTTATCTATAGTATAGATATAGTATATATAGTATCATTCATTAGAGGTTTGAGTAGGTATCAGTGTTGTATAATGGGAATAATGAGTATTAATAAATGGAAAACAAGTATTAATATCTGTGTATGAGTGTCTAAAGATTGCAGATATGGGGACATGGGGAGTCTGGTATAGATCCTTAATTACCATAGAAAAGGATGCATTTACTAATTAGGTGCCACAGGTCACTCTGGTTTAGCCAGAAGGACCCTTTCTTAATCAGCACTCCAGTGAGATAGACTTCCCCTTTCGTCTATTGACTATGTTCCCTCACCTTGGGGAATGGATGTGTCCATGATCCGCTGCTATTAATCGACATCATTTCCTCATTTTTCTAGGATGCATCTAGTGTTTGTGATACTGTATACCCTGCACACTTGCTCTTAAAAAGTGCCATCCAATTACAATGTAGAGGAATAGCTACTGGGAAGTCAGTAATAAGAAAAACCTTTGGAGGCTGAAGCTGCCAATACATCATAGCCTTTGCACATGAGAGGGCAGAATAGATCTTCTAACCAACTGGGCCAGGGTGCACTGTGGGAAATTAAAGGGAGAGAAGCAATGGGTCGGAGCCTGAAAAAGTAATGAGTGGTATGTGGCATTGAGTTTGCTCAACAAAACAGCTGCTCGTATGTCTGTACTTGGAATCCTATTCCACGACCAAACAGGGAAAGTGTTTGAAGAAATAGCAGGCTTTGTGAATGCATCTTTAAAAATCTTTGGAACAATTTTCAATGCCATTTTTAAAATTATTATTCTTTTATTCTCTTTTGGCATAAATCTTGTTGGGTAAGGTATAACCAGCTTATCTTCCAGTCTATATTGTCATTGGCATATGCTAGAACATCAATGTTACTTCGTCTTAGGGAAAAAGGATATTTCTCTAAACTCTCCCTGCTTATGTTAATATTATCATATTTATTATAATTATTTACATATTATAATTATACGGTGTACTTATATGTAATATGAGCTATAATTGTGTGTATATGTGTATGAAATATAAAGCATATTTTAATTTTATATTTGCATATTATAATTTCCAGATTCTCACGTAGATCTGAAGTGGTTTAATTTGTCCACAATTTACTCCACTACCTCTCTCCTTTTAAAAAAAATCCGAACCTGTGGTACTGAGGCATCTGCTTATGTGAATACTTCTATTTGTGCTTATTTTCTAATGGCTATTTAAGTGCTATTGCCTGTGTCCATTTTATTAATTAAAAAATCTTTCTGTGAAGCTTATTATATGGCATTATTCTAAGTGCTTTATAAATATTAACCCTTTTTATTCTCATAATAGTCACCTGAGGTTGGCATAGCCATGACACCCATTTTGCTGATTAAACAAAAACCAAAAAAATAAACCTAAGGGCCAGATGGCTGGAGGAAGTTGTCCAAGGTCACAGATGTAACCAGTAACCCAGCTGGGACTGCCCCTCCACAGCCCTCCAGGACCTGTGCGCCACAGCGCTGGGCTCTGTCGTCAGGCATTTCTAGGCTGGGTGCATTGAGAACTAGGCTGAATCTTGCTTTTCTTCTTTGGTTTCCAGTGATCCTCTTCAGTCTTCACGTTCCTGCGTGCAGTAGATGCCACGGAGCACAGCCATTTCCTGCTTTCTGAACGACGCGCACATTTCTCCAGCAGCACCGTTCAGTCTTTCCTCTGCCCACTTGTGCATCACTCTCCCACAGGTGCTGCTCTCCAAGGTGCTGCCCAACAAATTTCCTGCATTTTATTTCCAAGAGAATTGGGAGTAGGGAGCCAGCTCGAGAGTGCGCTTTTGTTGTGGGATCAGGATGATAGCCATCTACCAGGTCTTCAAGGGCTTACTTCAAGAGTGTTAGGAGAACAACTTACAATTCCTGCTGCCTCTCAGGTGGTCCTGTGCCAAAACAGATCCCTGTCGTCTTCCTGTACCACTTCCCTTTCCTGTAGGCCTTGTCCAACACTTACACTGGCCTAGGTGGCTTGCAAGACCTACTTCAAAGGTTTGGAGACTTGAATTGCTTTTCTTAAATTGTCAGTCCATGGTTGCTGTGGGTTCCTGTACACACTTTTAACATGGTGTGGAAACAGGGAGAGAACCTCTGGATTCCACATACATCCCCCTCTGCGCAATTGTGTAGCACCATTTAGCACCAACCCTGCGTCCTCACAGTAGGCAGGGTAAATTATGCCCATGACAGCGGTAACTTCTAACTTGGTCTGCTGGTTCACTGCCTCAGCAGTCCAAATTGACCAGGGGGTACCATCAAGTTCAGTGGCACCCTCACTGGACACTGTGGTGGAATGAGTGTCCCTTTAGAGCCCAAATTTTGGGGAATGGATATTCAAATTCTGCAAGTGGGCTACTGAGAATCTTAATGAAAGAGACCAATCCTATTCCCATGCCATGATTCTCAGACGTGCGTTCACGTTGTTGAGGACAGAGTGTCACATACCACAATGGCCAACGGTTCAGTGTAAATACCACAACTTGGAGTATACATCCCTAGTCATCACAAGATTGCCACCACACTGGACCTCGATAGACTAGTCCACTGTTACCTTGGGCCAGGAGTCTCCGGGTAATGAGGTACATTGTGTGATAAGTGGATTCCATGGCTAAATGTCTCTCTTGGTTTGAAGCAATCAGGATGCTGTGCCTTTAAATTTAGCATTCTGCATGGTGCAGAATTACCCTCTGAGCATGAAAGGCAAACTTATGATAGGTATCAATTACAGTTGGAAATATAATCAGTAGTGTCCCAAGGGTGAAAAGAGTTCAGAGTAGTCAGTCTTTCACAGATGGCTAGCTGGCCATTTGAAGAGATGATGCCATATCAGAGATTCATTGTTGGTCTCTGCTGATGGTGGTTGAATATTCAGCAGTAGCTAGAATCAGGATGAATAGGACAGAACTCATGACCGTGTTGGACCTACGCAGAGCTTTCAGTCCTGCCTTGGTGGCTTCTCTGTTCATTTGCCGCTAAGAGAAGTCATTCTTCTCAGACAATTGTTGAATGTCTCATCATGGTAAATGTGCATTAATAGGAGATAAAAAGATCTGCAATTTTCTACCTGCCTTCGTAGGCTCATCCATATTCTTTTCCCCTAGAAATTCCTCCTGGAATTTCTTCTGATTTACTGTTTTGGCTTGAGGAAGTGGGAGGTTTCAGCAGCTTCTCCTTGGCCCTTCCTATTCTATGGCTTTTACTCCATAGGTCCGGGGATTAGCACGAGGTCTATGCCAGCTACTGTGTTTATCCATCGTGATCATACTATAGGAGAATGTGCCCAAAATATAGCCATGTTTACGGACGCTTCAGATCACTGTGACATGGACTTGGGCCAAAAGCCAATTTAACACAAGGCCCCTTCACATCCCAATCTAATCTGAGAAACATTATGGCATTTTGGGCATCTGGTATCAGTGCTAGTTCTTTATATTATCTGGATGTCCCTTGTTTGCTAGTGTACAGTTACCCTCGTGAATATCTACAGAGCCCTTTGACAAGTGTTAGGACATGGCTGTCACTTATACTTGTAGAGGTATGCAGAGTGCCTCCTCCAGGGGATCCTTCCTTCCATTTTATCAATGCGCTTTGTGCCTATGAATTGACTTCAATTTGAAAACTGAAGTTAGGTCAATAATTATCTAGCACTGTCTCTCTCCCCATTAACTCTCCATCTTTGTCTGTAACGTAAGAGAAACACCTTAGTTGGACCTTCCTGCATGCTCTATTTACCTTCACCACTCACCCCTACTGGGGTCATTATTTCCACTTTGCCTCTGACAGTTAAGGGCAGCCATTTGGCTTCTGCCATCCCATTCCAACCCTATGCTGTAATATCCTACTGTTATTCTATGTGTGAAGATGACAGTACTCACTAAGCGTCTGGGTACCCTAAACACACGTATTCTTCGTGAACTCCCTAGTGAAGCAAGTTCCATCCAGTGGGACATCTGGCCTCACATAAGGAATCATTCCAACACTGACACCTCCTTTAGCCTTCTGACTCCTTCCTCAAAACTATGCCCAGGAGGTTAAGAAATATCCACCTCATTCACTATAGACCTTTACATTCCATTAACATGTGAGGACCAGCTCCAGGAGTTCCAGCCAAGACATTTATCTCTGAGTCATCAATGAGTGCTCCCATCTAACCATAATATTTGGTTATCCTCCCCACATCTGTCCAACACTCTCAGTATGTTCCCTCCATGTGTTCCCCCAGCTCCTGCTGCCATGTATTAGATGACTCCTGCAATGGTTTTCACGTGTGAGCTCTTCCCTACCAGAGCAGGAATTGCATTTCCCTATTTGGGTTATACTGAGGCTAACCTTGGTTTTAGGTGTGTAAGCAATGAGGGTTCATAAGGTAGATCTTAAAGATGATTTTCCTTTTGCAGGCACTTTCTTCATTGATATCTCTGCAGGGCCTCCAAATAAGGGGAGGCATCTGTGTTCTGATTCATGAAAAGTTTAAGAGAATCTGGCTTCAAGATTCTCAGTCTTGACTTCCCAAATATCCGCAGGCCAGGTCACATAGTTCCACTCTTTTATTATCAGGGCCCTGATTTTTTCATAGGAGGTAGACTGAGCTGGAAGTACATCTCTTTTGAAGCTCTTCCATCATTTTAATTAAATCCTGGACCTTGTTTTTAGCATAGTCTTCTCTGAAGCTGCAGGAGATGAGGGTCTCCTTAGACACGGCTATGGAGGACGTCAGCTGTCCAGACACACCTGTTATCTGGCTGACCTGGGACCATGTTTACCACCCAAGACTTCCAAAGCACTTAACAAAAGCCAGACAATTTAAAAATCCTTGAAATTATATCCTTGCCTGCCCCACACTCTTCTCACGCCACAGCTCACATATAACCACAGTCTTCACCTTCTACTCGAACCTTTTGCCAGCCCTCACAAGCCAGAGGCTCAGCAACTGTGGCCGTGTTCCATGCAGGGGTTACCACCACCCCAGTTACCTCTAGAAATTGGGTCTTTTATGCCATCTGACTAGAGAATTATCCAGCTCTAAACTCCTACCTACTTTCGCAAAGAGTCCTAGTGACTGGGCTTATTCGAGTTTTGCCAAATTGTCCCCTGGGTTTCCTGTGGAGTGGAATCTGAGACAGTCTTTTCTGTGGGCCCTTTGTTTGGGGAGCACTGTCAGGGATGGGGGAGTCAGGAAGGAAGAAATGTCAAGAATATCGTATGTTATCCAATTTTCCACTGTTTGGGGCAATTAGAATTCGATCCCACAGGACCTTCTGAAGAGCCTCATGAATTGTACCAATTGGGAAAGGTGTTGTGTCCAGTGTGTCTACTCCACTGGACTGTAGAATAGGCCTTGGGCTGGGAATGTTCCCTTGCTAGAAGGCAAAGGGCCTTCACAGACTGTGCTGCACTCATCACCTCGTGAGGGAATGTCTTTCTTTGTTCTGGGTTTGATGTGCACTTTTTTTGTGCATGTGTCAGAGGCCCTCAGGCACAACCCCTGCTGTCTGTATTACAGACTCCATGGGGAGGGCTGAGGTCCTTCCCCCACAGCAGGAAGTGGGGCACGTAGAGCCCTACTGCCCATGTCAGTGCAAGCTCCTCTAGTCATGGGGGACCTCCGTGTTGCAAGGGGCTGCATTTTGTGCCCATGCTCTGTCTCCACTTGCTGTAAGTAAACACTGTGTCACTTGAGTCTGTGTGCGTGTGTCTGTCTGCCACCTTGAATCATATCCTGTTTTTTTCACTGGCTGGCACATATCTGCCTTTTAACCTTGGCCATTGCTGAGACTTAAAAAAATGATACCTCAAAATATGGCAATACGACATGCTGAACTAAAACAGCAGCCTCAAGGTCTCTCTGACCTCTCACCACCACCTCTTAATCCTCTGTTTGCCCCAAAGCACAGGATGAGGCTGTTCTCTGGAGTTCCCTTGTCTACCTAGAAACTAGACCCACCAAAGAGAAATGCATTTGTCTTTGATCGTTTCCATGAAATTTCAACAAGAGAAGATTAAAACCCATACCACAGAGGAAGAGGCTGAAAATTAACTATCACACCTGGAGCCCAGAAGAATTTTGTTCCAAATCCTTGTGTGTTCTCTGGTCCCAGTCAGTTTACAAAGAGAACGGTTTACAAGCTAATTTCTGTATCCCAGGTCCATTATCTTTCCTAAAGTCATTGCTGCCTCTCTGAAGTTCTGTATCCCCTGTTTCCCTCTTCCTCGTAAAGAGAGTATTGAAGCTTCAACCATCTGGTGCTTCTTCAAATCTCATACTTTGTGGATGGATGGCTCCCATGTTGATGCATGTTAAATAAATGCGTTTGTATTTTTTTTCTGTTAATGTGTCTATTGTCAAGTCATTTCAACAGACTTGGACTTGAATCTTCAGAGGGAAAGTTTGCACTGTCCTACCCCATGCTCACGCTCTGTCCTGTCCTGCGGCACAGCCAGGCCATTCAGTGAGGGGTCAAATGCCACCTAAGAGCTGTCCTTTATCCATGGACTTCATCACCCTCTGCCCAAGTAGGCCCCACAGGCACAGGCTCCCTGGCACTAAGGGACAGATGACACATTCCCAGATTAGCCCACCCTGGGAGCCATAGAAGCTCTGTGGCAGGAAGTGAGGGATTTGGTGCAGGCCTGAAGTGGGGACTTTGGGGGTGTCTGTGCAAAGCTGGCCAAACCCTGTGTGGACTTAGGCATCACAACAATGGTTGGAGGAAGGGGGGATTTGAAGTGGTGCACAGGACACTCAGCAAGGTGATAACGAGAAGATCACACTGATAAAACTGCAGGCTGTGGATTCGCCCAAGTTCCAGATGGATCTCATATGAAGCCAAAATAGTTAATGACATTAAATGCACAACAGTTCAAATAAGTCTGTATTCTTGGAAAAGCATTTTTGCAGCACTAAATGGACATACACAACAATCCTCTCACCTCTCATCCAATCTATTTCCATGGGCCCTTTTCACAATAGATTTCCCATTGAGGGAAATGACAATTACTATATAATGTTATTTAAGATTTAAGTGTTTTTAGAGTAAGAGCCTGGGCCACATCTACCTGTTTCACTCGCCTTTATTTGCATCTAATATTGTTAAAACTGAAAAAGCAGAACATTTCAGTTTCTAGTCCAAGCCTCGGACTATATATCTGAGTATCACTTTTACTGAAAGAGAGTTATAAGGTAGAGCTTTGCATTGGCTCTAACTAATCTACTTTACTGAGCTAAATTGCTTGAGATTTAGCACAGAGCTTTGCTGCAATATTCCTGTGGTGAAAAATCAGGTGCAGAGCACATGAGATTAATGTCTCAGGCAGCACCGTATATTCCTTTGCTTAACGTGGAGCATGCGGTATTTCCTTTCTTGGTGCAACTTCAAGGAATTATCATATTTTAGAGTGAAACTAATTGTCATAGAGAATGGAAGTTCATTTTCACAGATGAGTTAGCTCCTCAGGCCTGGGAAGGAAGTGCTTTCGTTTGTCTTTATTTGCATTGCCAAGGATGACTAGGGACTGCCATAAAGACGTCTGCTCTCACGGCTGCCCAGCTGCTTGGGCAGACCCTTTGTCATCTATTGCTGATGTGTACGGGATCTGCTGTTCTGCCCAGCTGTATTTGTCTCAGAGAACAAAGATATGTAATTCTTAAGCTGATTGATATAATGATGACAATGATGATGATGATGACGATGATGACAGATAATAATTAAACAAAGGTACGAGATGTTGTGCTGGGCACGTTACACCATCACTTCATCTGGCAGCCCCAGTCTACATATGGATTATGTGTCATTCACAGCACTATACAAATGGAGATGTAAGCTCAAAGAAGCATTGATTACTCAGGATACGAAATGAAACGTATCCCCTTTCCTTTTTTCTTTGACTCCTGGTACAAGGAAGGTACTGTACTTTACCTTTGAGAACATTACGCAAGCATAAGAGGTTGACCAGAGGTCAGAGCTAGAATATCAGAGATGGACATGAGATCTTAAAAATCATTTATTCATAGGCTCTTATTTAGAAATTAACATTAGAAATTTCTAATTGAAGATTAGATATTGAAGGCCAGAAGGTGAAGTGGCATGCCCAAAGTCACACAGCCATTTAGAGAAAATAGCCAGCCCAATATTATATTTAACCAGCACAGACATTGCAGATGACTATACTGTAATCTGCAATGATGCCACACTCATATTAAGTTTCTTAACCAAAGTTAGGTAAATAAACAATAAATAACACAGAATAGGTATATAGAAGATTGGATCTTCTTCTGTTTTTTTGTGCTTGAGACTGCAGTTCAGAGAGCAGGTAATCATTAAATGCCAATTCAATGGATTGGCAAGTGGTAACTGGTGGCAACTGACTGGATCTCCATTGGCTCAGACCTCCTAATTCTCAGGGACCCCCATACTACCACCACCAGCACCACAGTGTGATGTCTGTCAAATGAATTTTTCTTTTTCTGTAGCACAATTGGAAAGTCACTGCAGTGAGTTACTTCTGTAATTGCACAATCTGCTTAACAAAGATGGAGCTATCACTTAAACTGAAACATTGGCTGCCAAGTCCTGCAATAAAGTGATAATTTGCACCTGATGCATGCAGGAAAATCCAAATCTTGTGAACTCAAGTCAGAATAGCAGGGAATAACTTTTGAAGAAATTGAAATTTATATATGAAAGCTAGTGTCAAAAACAAACTGTACATGGTAGTATATCTGGACATACAACAGAAGACACCGGACTATTGTGTGATGATTGCTTGTTAAGCAAAGCCGGACATTCTTCAAAGGTTTTCTTTCTCTTTTCTTAGATGTAGAAAACTGTCTGAATCAGGGTGTTTCCTTTGTAATTCATTGCCCGCCATTTCCCCCATGCGGTAATTCATGACCACAAATACTTGTCATTGGTCTCCATAGGCAGAGTTACCATGAAGCCACTAAGGCTGACACCTTAGGGCATCTCACCTGCATAACTCCTTCCAAGGCCCCCTGGGGTGGACCCTAGCAACTTGCTGACATGCCAGTATGTTTTCATATAATTTGCCAAAATAAATATTTATTGACTATGATGAATTGAGATTCTGTCTTTTTCCACTCTGACATCCCTTCTTCACACATTTCTTCATGTTGTACGGCATTGTAGTAGCTGTCAGCATTTGGGGAATTTGGTTAAAGAAAAGTGGATTAAAGAAAATTGAATTTAAATTTAGATCGATAGATTTCTATGGTTTGCAGTATATTTCATGCTTAGTGGAGTTATTGCTAGTACCTTAATGTAGAATGACTAAAAGAAGATACCTATTGTCCTCTCTAATCTTTCAGGGATGTGTCACTAAAGCACAGGGCCAAAATGTGGCCTTTGTGACTTAGCACCAAAGAGACATGAGCAATGGAGAAGGGGGTTTGAAATGTCAGAGATGCAAACACAAGCCTAGGAAGTTGCGTCTCCGTCCTCTCATCTAACCTACCATTGATTATGTTATGCGGGCCAAAAATACACACAACTTTTAAAATGCTAAATCATATCCTAGGGCTTATCAGAAAAACGAGTGGACACTTGACCCATTATCCCTGCTTCCCAATGCGAAGCACCAGAAAACCATTATTGCTTTCCATCTTCTTTTTATGTTTGAACCCATGTCTTTTTTATCAATGTCGTAAGATACCTATTAATTATATTATGAGAGATTGGCATTTAGCTGACTTAGAATAATTCCCTCCCCATTCACAATTTTCAATGTTTATTATTTTGGTTCTTCTATCATATTTTTAATTCCACCAACTGGAGAAATAATAATGCAAAAACTGTGAATAAGGAATACACACACGTATATGCATAGATATGTGTGTATATATGTAATAGCCACAAAAGATACATTGCTATGAAATCCACTTCACTCTAACCTCTTCCTGTTGCCTTTCTGAGACAGTCTTGTCTCTGAGCTTCACTAACCTCAAGGACCAGCCTTCCTTCCCCTTTTCTCCCTGGCCGACCGTCCATCTCTGTCAGCTAACCATATTTTTATCTTGACGGGGTGGTGCTATTTACATTCTGTTGTACAATGGTATTTATGTCTTTCACGTTTTGTCTGTAGATTGGTTGTCAATGTGGAGAACTGATTGACATATCTTCATCTGATCTCATTTCAAAGACATTTCTATAAGATTTTTAGCATGTGGTCAATTGAAAGTCATCTATTCATGTTTTAATATTATTTCTGACTTAGTATACAGACTAGTAAAAGTTAGTATTCCCAGCTTTACAAGTAAAATACTAGTATTACATAAAATCTTTTACCTACATAGATTTTTCAGTAGGTCTCATTTAAAGTTACCTTCCATGTAATTTTGAACAATGGAACAAAACAGTATCAATAGTCCCGTTCTACAAGGCAGGGGACTACGCCGGCATTACACTTAAGCATGTCCCAATTCATGGGATGACCATATCCATGGTGGCTCCCTGGAACAGAGCTGAGAGGCCCTGTTTCCCCAGGTTGCTAGTGCTGTAATGAGAGACTAGGGAGAGCGCCAGTCTCCCCATGTTAAGTACTTGCCGCCTACAACCCAAATTGGGGCCTGACTTGACTCTGTAAATCTTCCCTTTCCTCCCCTGTCCTAATCATCCCATTAATTGTAGCTGTTTTAAACACTCGACTGTTAAAGAAGAGAGGAAGTTGTAAATTACTGACATTTTTGACTAATTGAAAACAACATGAAGTGTTTTTTAAAAGAAATTTTTAGAAAATAGTTTGTGACGTTTAAGAGCAATAGCAAATTATGCTTTGGAAATTGATTAAATTTAGATTATTTTTTTTTTCCGAAGGATTCATTAAATGATAAAGGTGGACTCAAGTTGTTCTACTGATTTATTATTAGCAAGATTTCCTGTTTTTCTAAGAAAATGTTCAGCATCTTATTGGATTCATCAAAATTGCAGAAAGAATCTTTTAAAGGAAGCCTGGAAGCAAGGAATGGTTGCGGCAAAGTCATCTTTTTCTTGTAAGCACGAAGGAAAATTCCATAAGGTGAAAGGAGATTTGAAAGATATTTTGTACCTTGTGAATTGCTGAATTTCTCCCCACATAAAAATCAGCTATTTATTACATTTTACAATGATATAAACTTGAATAAGCTTATTGCTGCAATAATGTTATGCATGCATAACTGATGAATGTAATTTTTCACTCCACTGCACAAATTCACTAATGCAAACTTAGAATATACCCCTCTTCCAGCTAATTTTTCATTCACCCTCCTCACTCCACATGCTTCCTCATTACTTAATCACCTTAATGTCTTACGTAGTATGTTCTCAGATCTCTCTCTCTCAGAGGAAAAGCACAAGAGTTTGCAGGTTGAAGAATAAAGAAGAGTAAAACAAGCTTTCTAAAATCAAATGTGATCTTTGTGTTTAAGAAATTGAGCTGTTGCTTGTTCCTTCAAGGAAACTCAAAAGATCTTCTAAGCAAGATCGGTAGGATTTAAACATTAAAAGTTGAAAAGATATTTCAACTCATTAAACCAGAAAGATTCTGCCCTCTTCAATTAATGTACACCTGTTTTCACATGTATATTCTCCCTGATTTTCTGTCCTCATTGTCTCAGGGCACACAAGACAGCAGCAAGAAAAACTTAGGTGTATATTGGATCATGTATGCTTCCTACTGAAAAAGGTGTGACTCATTTAAACACATTCAAATTTTATTTCTAAGAATATGGTTGTTTCTTTGAAGGATGTGATGAAAGTGTATGATGCTTTGGGAAATTATAAAATTAAAGTGTGACATTCTATCATATATTCTTAGAGATTCTCAGTAAGTCATCATGTTGGGGAAGTTTCAATGCTAATTGTGCTTAAAACCACAAAAGCAGCTAAGTAAAATTACGCACCCGTTAGCTAAAACCACAAAACAGTTAAGCAAAGTTATGAGCCTGTTATAACTTTACTGCTTGTAAGAAGTGTTACTAATTGGCTATCCTTTAAATCCTATTGCTAATTGGTTAACCGTGTATGCTTGTATACTATTGGATATATCTAACCCCAAAAAAGTATAAAATCTGACAAAAATGAAAAAGCGGTGCTCAGAATTTGAAGACTTGTCTCCTCTGGGCCCACCGGCGAGAATAAATGCTGACTCTCCAACTCTCTGCGTGCCGCTCAGTTATTCCTTTGGGACTGGTCGCTGTAACATTTGCTGTAACAATCAAGGGTTATTTTGGCCAGGTCAATAGCAACACAGGAGGGACATCTGTATTGTGATATATTATTGGACAACATTCATTTACACAGTCATTCAGAAAACTACCACTCATTGGCTCCTGTAAGCCAAGCTGGGTCCTACTGAGCACGCAAAGTTATGTCAGGCCACACACAGAAGCTTTTGGACTCATCAGAGAAATAGGGCATCAGTCAATAACTGTTGGGAAGCTAGAAACTGATCAGCATTAAGTGCATCCTGGGAAACAAAGGGACCCTTTTAAATTGCAATAGCAATGACAACAGTAATAATGGTAGTAAGCACAATAGGCACTTATCTTGTTATTATTACTTTACTAAGATACATACAAGTTTTAACTGGAGAGAAGAGGAAGGAGAAACTATTTTAAGCTGGGAATATCAGGGAAGAATTTGGACAGAAGATCATGTGAACTGAACTATGAAAGATGCAGTGATTTTTGAGATAATGAAATGAATGAATAGAGAGTTTTGGCAAGATGGGCAATCATGAGTAAATCACAGGGATGAAAAAGTATATGTCACATGGAAGGAACACTGAATAACTCAACACAATGGTAGCAAAGGCTTTACACACAGAGCATTGGGAAAAGAAACCTGGCCTATATCAGGCCAGAGTGCTCCTGAATTTCAGGCTAAGCAGCTTGAATCATAGTCTGTGGGTAATGTGGAGCTATTGAGAACTCTGGGGTCCACTGTGATGAATGGTCCAGATAGCCCTTCAACGAAAAGTATATCAGGAGGGAGTGGACAGAGCCTCCAGCTGCAGCCCCTTCCAGGATTGCCTCAGCTGCAGGGGACTCCTGGCCCCACGTCAGTGACTGACCAGGGTGGGGGGCATCTGGCCATCTCAGCCCAGTGGGAGACAACTCTTAAGGGCCATGCTAGATTCAGAGCTCCAGAGCCAGCCAACGCTGGTGTTGGGCCGATGCTGCACCCTGACTCTTCCTCATCCTGTCCTGCTCCTCCCCACATCTGTCCATGTTCCTGACCCTACGGGCAGTCCCCAGTAGACAGCCACACAATGAACTCCATAGCAGAGCCTGCGACCCACCGCGAAGGTGTAGAGCCAAGGAGGAACGTGATTAGAATGGTTATAAAGATATATTAAATTATTAAAGTGGCAACGAGAAGCAGAACAACTAAGGATTGTAAGTGTGGAGGCTGATTTTAAGATTTTATAAGTCTGGTAAGAGGTCATGAGGAGCCGCAGGAGGGTCACATGCAAAAACGGAGGCAACGGGGGGAATATTGAGATCGAGTCATTGTGGTGTTGCGACTGATCAAATACCTGGAGGAAACAGGGAGGCATCAGAAAGTGCTCAGATCCGGTTGATTGAAATGGTGCTGCCAGTAGAAAATGGGGACAGAGAGGAAAGGACGAAGGTGGGAGAAGAGGGTGTACTCGATTTTGGTCATGCTGATTTTGCAGTGCTGGAGGGACGCAACAGCCACGTGCTCATCCGTTGGTGGAGTTACGGGACTGAAACTTGGGAACAGAAATCAGGTAGAGACAAAAAAAAAGAAGTTATTCTCAAAAAGCATGATATTTAATTGTGCGGACACTGGAGCCATGTGTGTGTGAGGAAAATGCAACTCTTTGGGGTTTTTATATTTAGGAATTAGAAAGAGGAAGAAAAGGGAACCAGAAATGGGAAAATAATTTTTGAAAAAAGTGTCAGAAAAAGAAAAAGGCCAATAGAACTCAGTATCCCAGAAGCCAAGAGGGCAAATAACATATTGCAGTAGCATGAAGAGGCTGCAGAGAAACTATTCAATGAGGTTGAGTGGGAAGGATGTGCTGCAGGTGAGCTGGAGAAGGAGGCTATCACAGAGCATGCGGTGGGTGCTGGGAAGGGGTTCAGAGGGCAAGCGGCAAGAACTTCCAGCTGGAGAGACAGTGCTGGACAATGACAGACTGGTAGAAAGTTTGAGGGTAGATGCTTATGAAAGGAAATGGAGAATTTAATTCTTCAAGCCACCATTCGCCATGGGAATCGCATGGAAGGCAGTGAGGGAAAGAAACACTGCAGACATCTCATAGCTCCTCCACCCACGAGTTAAAAAGGGAGAATGGGAAGGTGGGGGCCGCCTCGTCCTCATCTGAGGTAGAGTCCTGGGGGCCCTGCTAGCTGGGGCAGTGCTGGGACAGGAGGAGCAAAGGAACGTTTCAGGGAGAGTATTTGGGGTGCGTCCAAGAAATTTGGAGCAACTGCTGAGTATACAAACATTGAGGAAGAAATGTAGGGAATTTGGGGAAATGCTGCAATGGCTAAGACTTCTCTTGTAAGGAAAATATTCCCGGGCAGATGCTAATAAGCTTTAGCATTACTTATGCCCGAGGTGACTCTCAGCAAAGATTGGACCCCTGGGACCCAGCGTTTACATTTACAATGTGAAGCCTGAGTATTTGCAGCAGAGAAGATGGCCAGCTGTACAGGGAAAGACTGAAGCTCACAAAGAGAGAAAGATCCAGGAGAACAAGAGACAGAAACGGGCCAAAGCACACATGGGGATCTGACCTCAGAGACAGAGACTCCTCTTTCCATTTCTCGTTCATTTTCAGCTTTCATTTCATTTTAGGTATAAAACAGTTGTCAAAAAACAAAGCTTTAAACAACACACACAAACACAAGATTTTATCCCTTCCTTAGTTACAGAAAATAAATACAATCACATATTCCATAGGCTCATCTATAAAAGCATTTCCAAAATCATCATTTTCTGATTCTACAGCACAATCTTTTTGGCTTTTCAATCACACGTATCACACAGTAGATCATTTTATTTTAACTTTTTTAAGCATTTTGGCTCAAGCAACTTTGGGAAAAGGCTGTTTGTGAGCTTAAAACTCTTACTCCAAGTTATATTTTAAATAGTTAAACTAAAACAACTAAATCTTATTTTATCTGAGAAGAGATTAAAATATTTCTTTGATAAAAATTGCTCCCCAAATCCACATACACCCAAACCGAGACAAAAAGTTGGTCTGTCTTCACAGGCATGTACAAGAAGAGGCAGAGAGGGACAGAGCACCAGCTCCCGTGGACTAGCCCGGGGAGCAGAGCCTTCACGGCCATTCTCACGTTTCCAGTTGGCCGTTGCAAGGTTTAAAATCGGAGAGCTATCTGGTCATCTAAACCCGTGTTTCCAAAAAGGCAGGACCTGGACTCCCCACTGTGAGTCCGACGGATTGCTTCTGAAAGGACCGTGCTGATACCTACACTTTTAATCCCGGGGCGGTGGAGCTTCTGGATTTCACGTGGAATTATGCTGCTGGCCACCAGCTCATCAGCCGCAGACCCCTCAGTCAGCCGCCACGTCCGAGGACAGCCAGCCTTGAGTAGCCATCGCAGAGCTCTGGTAGGAGCCTCTTTCCTTCAGGGTCTCTGCTACAGCGAGAAGGCTGTCGACGTCATCCGTGATGTCATCCACAATGACGACAATCCTTCCCCCCGCATTGTCCACGGCTGTGGTGGGGCTTTTCTTGAGGAATCAGATGGGGACCTGCAGGTGGGCGGGATGGCGTTCGCCGCCAGGTCTGACTCTGCATCAGCGCCCAGCAAGACAGTGCCCTCCTAGCCTGGGCCCTGCTATAATCCGGATCTCTTCTTGAATGTACTGTAATAAGAGGGGTGATGCTCTTAAATTATCGACAAGAATACTGAAGAAGCCCTGAATTTCCTTCTGGTGCAAATCTATAGTAATACGAAGAGTTGGACCAGCTTTGCGCATCATGGAGGCCAGCGACTGGGAGACCATGGAGCCTCCTTTTCCCATCTTGCACGTCTGCTGCAAGGAAAGTGAGGGGCCCCGGGACTGCGCTCCCACACAGGAGCTCCCACGCACGCACCCCATCATCAGAGCTCCGTAGCGGCGGCGTTCGCATCCTTTGAAATGGTTTGGGTGATGGAAACATCTTTTCCCCTCACGGACTCTGCTTCGTTCCTGGTACACCAGCACTTGGCCCATCTCCACCTCGAGCTGCACAGCAACGTTCTTTGACAGCTCCAGACACGACGAATTCGCATCTGCTAAAAACGACACCAGATCTCCTTGTGTCATGTTCACCTTGGTTTCTAATGTGGGCGGCGCCACACAAACATCAAAACTTTCTTGATTTTCCAACTCTCAGAGCAAGAAAGATGGAGCTGAAGAGGGCAGGTGTGGACAACCCGCTTTTATCCTGCACACGGCCCCGCACGGTCCGGCCCGCAGGGTTTGCGCGCCTGCCGCACCGCCCGCCTCTCAGCCCAGGCGACGTGGCACCGCTGAACTCCACCTGGAGCGAGCAGAATTGGACTCGTGTCCAGATTTGGGGAAATGTCTGCTGTAAACATGCCTTGCTTGGGAAGCGGTTTACATCAACTGCCAGAGAAGAACACGGAGGTTTGATTCAGTATTTCCACTGGTGGTGATTGTCCCAAGGAAAGACGGAAAAGCTAAATCGTTCAATGACAATCAGTACAGGGTTTTTCAGAGCAAGTGCATTGGCCACGCGTAAAGTTCCCCAGTGGCCTCGCGGTCGCCACGGAAGCCGTCCTTGAGCACGAAGTCGCCAATTCGCTGCTGGAGGCCCAGCGCTTTCTTTCTTTCCCGGAGGCCGTGGCGGGCCAGGCGGGCTCCCCACCGCGGGGCGCAGGGCGGGGACACCAGCTGGGGACGGGTCGGGGTCCCCAGACTGTGGCTGGTGCAGGGTCCACCGTGGACACCCGGCCTCGCGCCGGGGCCGCCCCTCCCTCCTCTCCAGGCGCCTAGGGGTGGGGGCCTAATTACCAGACCCGCCAGCTCCCGTCTGTCATCCGACAGGGAGCCCTGATTTCAATTCACCGGCTTTGCTACTCAGGGACATTTCTCTTACTCCCGCTCCCCTCCCCAAGCCCGCAAAAGATGATTTTATTCCACTCTGAGCTTACCCAGCGGAGGCTGAGGGAGGACTGTGATGTAATTTTTAAGTATTAGTCTACTTTAAAATGTTTTGCCCCAATGTATTACATCGATGATAAGGATTTTTTTTAATGTTAATATGGGCTCAATTTGGGTGTTAGCTTTCGTAAGGAATATGAAAATGCAGAATGGGGCTTTGGGCGTGAGGAAGCACGATCTCTAGTGTTAAAAACATCTAAATGCACGAATGGAAATAATTCACGCCATTATTGAACCACACAGAAACATACCCTTCTTGTTCGCGTTCCTTTCCTGCCCTAGTCTGCACCGTTGTTACCCAGCCGTGATTAGAGCTGAAATCATTCATAGGCACGTCTGCGTAGTGCTGAATATTTATCATATTGAATGTATTTTCTGAGTTTTACTTAATTACCCCATTATGGAACCCTCCCTTCCTTAGAAGAGAAAGGGACGCGCACGCGCAGGCTGTGCGTTTCCCGGCACGCAGGACACGAACGAACGTACTGCACCAACGGCCCGGAGCAGGGCTGCGCAGGCACACATGTCACCTGCGTGTGACATAGGCCCGCTGGGCGGGGCGAACTTCACATGAGGGGAACTAAAAGTAACAAAGAAACAATGCAGCGTGGAAAGACCGTGGCTTTGGGGTGACCTAGAACAGGATATGTGGGAAATGAGGACAGAATAGCTACCTCGGTGTTACACACACCTAGCAAAGTGTTTGTGAATGAGCTAATGACGGAGAGGGTCTTGGTGTCCTCTCCCTCATCACACAAACTAGCCGTCCTCAAACCGGGCTGTCTGCTCCCCTTCCTGAAACTAATCAGAATAGCTTAAGTTTGGACTAAGCTACAGTATTTTTAAAAATATTCTCTAATTTTCAGGTTATTTGGCTATGCAGTCGTGACAGAGAACACAGATACACACACACACGCATATACATATATGTGAGATATAGGATTTACTGGTTAGGAGGTATTCCATGTGAGGGTATAAAATTATTATTTATGTTGACTATAACAATATGAAGAAAGAATATATTATCAGCTAATTTTATCAGAAAAATTTATTTTGTATGAAAACTATATGTAAGATAAGTAAGTATATGTAAACTGCCTTCTGATTTGTTTCTCAGAATATGATAGAAATAATGACTGTTGGCATGGATACAGACAGATGGGAATACTCATACACTGCTGGTGGGACTGCAAACTAGTATGACCTCTGTGGAAAGTAATATGGAGATACCTCAAAGAGCTACAAGTAGAGCTACCATTTGATCCAGCAATCCCATTACTGAGCATCTACCCAAAAGAACACAAGACATTCTATAAAAAAGACATCTGCACTAGAATATTCATAGCAGCACAATTCGCAATTGCAAAGATGTGGAAACAACCCAAGTGCTCATCAATACATGAGTGGATTAATAAAATGTGGTATATGCATACCATGGAGTTCCACTCAGCCACAAAAAAAAAAAAAAATGGTGATCTAGCACCTCTTGTAGTATCCTAGATGGAGCTGGAGCCCATTCTACTAAGTGAAGTATCACAAGTATGCAAAAATAAGCACCAAATGTAATCACCATCAAATTGGTATTGACCGATCAACTTATGTGCACATATAGTAGTAACATTCATCAGGTATTGGGCAGGTGGGAGGAGGGAGGAGGGGATGGCTATATTCCCACCTAATGGGTGTGGTGCACACTGTCTGGGGAATAGACATGCTTGAAGCTCTGACTCAGGTAGGGCAAAGGCAATGTATGTAACCTAAACATTTGTACCCCCATAATATGCTGAAATAAAAAAAAATAAAAATAAATAAAA
>CAUYSK010119709.1:0-66355 GCA_963575035.1 Avahi laniger
GGCCTGTTCCTCTTGATACTTTTCTTTGTGTGATGATTTTTCCCAATTGTCTCATGATAATTGAGTTTCCATTCACTGTTATAAATGAAACAAAATGTTGATTGACTTAAGTTGCAGAGATAAGTTTCTTTTGCTGCTCTGTTTCCCTATCAACTATCAAGCATTTTTCTTATCTAGGAGGACAGATTGCAAGCTCATAGAGAGTGTACGTGTGCATGTGTGTATGTGGCGGGGTGGGGGATGATGTTGTTGTTGTTGTTTCTGTCTGTGTGTGGTGTTCTTGGTAACTGGCACATTTCATTTTTTTTTTCTTTTCCTGGTGCTGGGAGGAACCCAGGGCCGCAAGTGTGTTCAAAGTGTTGATGATCAGCCAGATTTTGTTTTAAGTTATATAGATGGTATATAGATGGGAAGCAGGCAGTCAGTTTGCCCACAGGATCCCTTATAAGGATGACTTTAATCTGGGCCAAAAAAAAAAAAAAAATCCCACACTTGGAACATTTGCTATTCCCAAGCAGTTGATTCAATTTCTTTAGAAAACAGTTCTCTGGTTTGTGCTCAGTGAACATGCAAGTCTTGTCATTCACAATTCACATGGGAACTCGAGTCTGTTGGAAAGAGCCAAGTTACAATGATGTGGACAGTTTTTAAATTGGTTCCTTTGATTGCTTCTCTTTAGTTCTTTCCTGTGCTCTGGGCCTGCTAGCTCTCAGCTTCAGACCTCTCTAGCTTCTCTACAAAGAACAGTTTCCACCACTGCTCACAACTGTTCCTATTCAGCTTCTGACCTATGTCTCATTGGCCTCCCATAGTTTATCTGCCTCTATAATCACTTCTACTTTTTACTGTACAAAAGCCATCAGAATATTTGGTCCATGAATGACCTCTCCACTCCAAATCTTCCTGTGATTATAAAAAATTTATCTTTTATCTTATGGGGCTTTATCAGGAGCTAAATAAAATTTTGAGAGAGCAAAATAATAACTACATGTTCTCAGTCTGACGTTTAAACTGGCAGCCAGAAATTGTTTTTTGTTCATTTAATTTATTTAATGAAGCTTTATGTTTTCTAGTAACAATTTAAAAGTCAACATAGGAAGTATTTTATGTATTTTTTCTTTCTAAAAATAACAAGATTTTCTTTGATGTAGAACTTAATTTTTAAATAGACTTTATTTTTTTAAAGCAGTTTTAGGTTCACAGAAAAATTGAGAAGAAAGTACAGATATTTTTGTATCTCTCCTGCCTCCACACATGCATAACCTTCCCGATTATTAATGTCCTCCACTGGAGTAGTGCATTTGTTACAATGGATGAACCTACACCAACACATCATTGTCACCCAAAGTCCATGGTTAACATTAGTGTTCACTCTTGGCGTTGTACATTCTTTGGGTTTGGACAAATACACACTGACATGTATCTACCATGTCATATCACACAGAGTAGTTCATCTGTGCTCTGCCTCTTCATCCTCCTTCTTCCAAGCCCTGTCAACCACCGACCTTTTTACTGTCTCCTTGGTTTTGTTTTTTCCAGAATGTCCTATGTCTGGAATGATACCGTATGCAGATTTTTCAGATTAGTTTCTTTCACTTAGTAATATGTGCATAAGTTTTCTCCATGCCTTTTCATGGTTTGCTAGTTCATTTCTTTTTAGTGTTGAATAATATTCCATTGTCTAGAGGTATTAGAATTTATTTGTTCACCTACAAAAAGACATCTTGGTTGCTTCCAAGTTTGGCAATTATGAGTAAAACTGCTGTAAACATACATGTTCATGTTTCTGTGTGGACATAAGCTTACAACATCTTTGAGTAAATACCAAGGAACACAATTAAGGGATCATATGGTGAGAGTATGTTTAATTTTGTGATAAATTGCCAAACTTTCTTCCAAAGTGGCTGTACATTTTGTATTCCCACCAGCAATGAGTGAGAATTCCTGTTGCTCCACATCGTTGTCAACAATTGGTGTTATCAGTGTTTGGATTTTAGTCATTCTAATATGTGTGTAGTGATATCTCCTTGTCGATTTAATTTGCATTTCCCTGGTGACATATGATGTGGAGCATCTTTTCATATGCTTATTTGCCATCTTCTTTGGTGAGGTGAGTGCTAAGATTTGGGGCCCATTTTAAAATGTTCTTACTGTTGAATTTTAATGGTTCTTCGTATATTTTGGATAGCAGTCCTTTATCGGATATATCTTCTGCAATATTTTCTCCCAGTCTGTGACTTGTCTTTCCATTTATATGACATTGTATCTTGTAGGACAGAAGTTTTTAATTTTATGAAGTACAGCTTATCAATTATTATATTTCTTTCATGTATTATATCTTTGGCGTTGTATCTAAAAAAGTCTTTGCCATAATCAAGGTCATTTAGATTTTCTCCTGTTATCTTCTAGTTTTATAGTTTTGTATTTTAAACTTAGTTCTCTGATGCATTTTGAGTTAATTTTTGTTAACAGTATAACATTTGTGTCTAAACTAATTTTTTTTTTTTACATGTGGATGTCCAGTTGTTCCAGTATCCTGTTGAAAAGACTATCTTTGCTCCATTGTTTTGCCTTTGGTTCTTTTGATTCTATTTATGTGGTTCTATTTCTGGGCTCTATTCTGTTTCATTTTGAACTAGATTGATTTTTTTTTCCCTTTACTCATTGATAGAGAATGGCAGCCAACCCAATAGCTATATACTTACTACACATGGGAAACATCTTTCCCACTGGTTATTACCTTTTTTGAAGAAAGTAGTGTAGCCTTCCTGTTGGGTGCCTTGTCAACCACTGTTTTCTAAGTTCTACCCTTTCTACAGCTCCCCTTTCTACTTAGCTGAAGTAGTTCCCTTAAGCCTCGATGGTGTTACCACATAAACCTTCTCTTTGACTGTGGTTGCTTATTTAGGAGCACTTATCTCTTTGACACAAGCTGCAAGGTGGGGGGTGTTGGTGACCCTCCTCTGGGTATTTAGTATTGAATATGTCCTTGGTGATCATAGTTTCCACTACATCTACAAAAGAGACAGCAAGTCAGGGGGACTGGGTGTCTAGGAAAGTGAAAGCTGGTGAGTACAAGTGAGAAATAAAGCAAACTGGCAAAAAGAAGGAGAGGTGAAAGAAATCCTATTCATTTCAGAGGCCTGTCTGGTTTTCTGACCTTGTATTATATGTCACATCCTTGTATGCCGGGTCTCCTAAGTTGGCAGGAGTAGGTTTCTATAAATTGAGATAAAAAAAAAAGTCCCAATTATTAATAACATCCCTTCAGTGAGCTGCAAAGATTGTTTATATGTGACTCCTGGGTATGTAGTTGTTTTTAATTAATTCTACTCCAAGTTTGTCCCAATGATATTTGGCATATCTAGTCATGAAGCCAAATGTTAAAAGGGTTCACAATCTGTTTAAAAATTATTCATCTAAGATAAACCTCATAGATGCCTTTCATCCTTTTAAATTGGCACCTCTGCAAAGGAGAAACACCTGGGTGCCTGAGGCCTTGAGGCCGAGGGAGTTGACAGGCTTTGGGGAAATGAACGTGCTACTCAGCTTGACAAAGTCATATAGTTTTCTCTGGGAAAGATGGGGAGTCAAAAGAAATCATACAAGAGTGCCGAAAGCTGAAGGTGAATCGAAGACAGGTCTCACTCTGAAAAGGAATGAAATATTGGAAGGGATTAGGAGTGGGAGAATCCACAGAGATGCAGCGCATAAAGTTTGCATTGCCTCTTATTCATTTAGAATCAAACTCTGCCCTCTGGTCCCTGAAGGAGGGAAATATGTTAAAAGTGCCATTTTCTGAATGCTGAGCTAGATTTATGGGCTTATTACGAATTAAGTAACAACATTATCACATAGTCTGAACATCACAAAGGCCACATGATAAAAGTGATACTGAAGGTTATGAAGACTAAAATATTACAAGAGAGATCACATTAGGTTACTGAGAATAAAGACGTGAAAAATCTCAACTCCTAAGAGAATTATCATGTGTTTGAGTTCTCAGAAATGCATATTTTCATGAGAATTGTTATAAAAATACATTTCAATATTAGAAACCAAACTAAGTGGCTCCTCTTTTTGTCTGAATGCTTCCAAACTACGCTTAAAATGAAGGAAAATAAAGATGACCAAGGCCCCATCTAAGCTTTTATTTCTCTAACCTCTTTTTTCCCCATTTTTCTATGCTATATTTCAGGATGATATCTTTTTTCTCTTAGATTATGTATATTAAAAATGACAGAAAGCACCTATTATATGCCAATGTTTCTTTCAATACGCTATCACGTAGGTGACTATATTATCCTTATTTTGATAATTGAGGAAACAGTTCAGAGAGGTTAATTAAGCATTGCCCAAGGTCAAACAGTTTATAAGCGGTAGGAACCTTTGGTTCCTGGTTCCAGGGTCTGTCCTCATCACCACTACGCATTACTGCCTCTCCAAGTAGTATTTTAGACAATCACTGTCCTCAGCTGCCTTGTGGGGAAACTCCTGCAACCCACCGGCCCGTTTGAAAGAGCAAGTGATCAGGTTTGTATCAGATAATCTCCTTCCTCTGCACGCGAGGGGGTCAACCAAAGACATATACCTCACAAACAGCCTTGATCTATTTGTATCCTGAAAACATGAAATTAGAACAACAGGAATTAGCTGCTTAGCCAAAGGAAACTGCAATGAAAGATCTTAGAGAACTGGGGTAGGTTTATGCATTGCTGTGCCAAAGCTATATGCAAAATGCAGTTATGGAAAGGCAGAAACAGGGTAAACAGAGGAATTCACTCTAGACCACAAATATTCTCTTGGTTTTAATATTTTTGCTTGACTTTCATAAGAATTGTAGCAATTTACATTTTCTGCAGCTGTTGGGAGTGCCTCCTTCCCCTACCTTCATCAATGCCAGGCTGTCCATTTTGTGGCTGCTGTTTAGGCCAATTGTTGGGACAAAAAGTGTATTGTTTTTATATCCACATTTTGGATTAATGTTAAGTTGAATTTTTTTAAATAAAATGTTATGTTTTCTTCATAACTTGTATTTCTTATTTTGTGAAATATATGTTTATATTTTTTGCCATTTTTTCTATTGGTTTGTTCTTTCAGTTCCCCTCAGTTATATATGAGTTCCTAGTTTATTAACACTGTAACTCTTTATCTGTCATACGTTTTACAAATATTTTCTGATGTGTTTGCACTGGATATATAATTAGTTTCTTGGACTCTTGTTTTGTACCTTCCCATACCCGAATGCTCTTTCCAAAATCCCAAAATAATCATGACTCTCCTCTATTTTGAAAATATTTAATAGCTCTTCTGCATTTACCAATTAAGTTGGAAAAGTCATAGATTGGCATACAATCTTCTTTATTGCTTGGTTGATACCTCCCTTGACTACTTCACTCCTTGTATAATTCTAATAATAGCTATTTTTAAAATCACTTTATTGAAGTATGACTGACATACAAAAAGCTGTACATATTTAATGTATAAAACTTGATCAGTTTAAAGATAAGTATACACCTGTGAAACCATCAATATGATCTATGCCATAAACCAATCCATCACCTCCAAAAGTTTCCTCCTGCCCTCTTTACTATTATTAATATTTGTGATAAGAACACTTAATATAGGACCTACTTTCTTCACAAACTTGCAAGTGTACAATATTGCACACTTATACAATTATAAGTATAATGCTGTAGGGTAGATCTCTAGCACTTACTCATCTTGTATAAGCGAAACTTTGTACACTTTGACTAATTAATGCCTCCCTGGTTCCCCTCCCCTCACCCCCTGGCAACCACCATTCCGCTCTCTGCTTCTACGAGTTTGGATATTTTAGATTCATCATGTAAGTGAGATCACGTAGTATTTTTCCTGTGTCTGCTTATTTCATTTAGCACAATGTCCCCCAGTTTCATCCATGATGTTTCAAATGGGAGAGTTTCCTTTATTAAGGGTGAATGATATTACGTTGCATGCATCTGTCACATTTTCTTTATCCACTTATCCATCAATGTACATTTAGGTTGCTTCCATATCTTACTGTTATTATGAATAGCTTCAATGAACATGGGAATGCGGACATTACTTTGAGATCCTCATTTCAATTGCTTTGGCTATATATTCAGAAATGAGATTGTTGCATCATATGGTAGTTATATTTTTAATTTTTTGAGGAACTTCCATATTGTTTTCCATAGTAGCTACACAGATTTGCATTCTCACGAACAGTGTACAAGCGTTCCCTTTTCCCCACATCTTCACCAATATTTGTTATCTTTTTTTTGTTGTTGATATTTGTCTTCCTAACAGGTGTGAGGTGATATCTCATTGTAATTTCAATTTGCATTTCTCTTATGATTAGTGATGCTGAGCAGCACATTCTCATATGTGCTTGTTGTCCATTTGTATGTCTTTTTTTGAAAAAATGATCTCTAGTTCCTCTGCCCATTTTTTAATCAATTTTTTTCTTCTGAATTGTTTGATTTCCTTATATATTTTGGATATTAACTTATTAGATGTTACATATGGTTTGAAAATATTTTTCTCTCATTCCGTAAGGCCCCTTTTCATTGGATTGTTTTTTTTTGCTGTGCAGAAGACTTTTAGTTTGAAGTAATCCCATTTGTGTATAGTTTATTTTATTGCCTGTGTTTTTTGGTGTCATATCCAAGAATGCGTTGCCAAGGCCAATGTCAAAATTTTCCCTGTGTTTGTTTTCTTCTACTAAGTTTACAACTTCAAGACTTACATTTAAATCTTTAATTTATTTTGAGTTATTTTTTTTTTATAATTCCCTGACAAGGAATACTGTTTCAAAGTAGTGTTATTTTTTTTTTTGCAAGAATTAAACACAATCGAGTTTATTTTTTTAAATTTTCTTAATTTCAGAATATTATGGGGATACAAACATTTTGGTTACATGAATAACTTTTGTACAGTTTAAATGAAAGTTATAAGTGTGCTCATCACCTAGATGGTGTGCATTATACTTCTTAGGTGTGAATTAACCCATTTCTTCCTCCCCCTACCACCTGTTTGATTTTTGTTGAATTTTACTACCATATGTACACATGAGTGTTGATCATTTAGTTCCAGTTGAGTAGTGAGTACATGTGGTGTTTGTTTTTTCATTTGTTAGATAATTACATTTATGAGAATGGTCTCCAGTTCTATCGAGACTGTTGCAAAAGGTATTAATTAATTTTTTTTATGGCTGCGTAGTATTCCATGATATACATATTAATCCACTCATGAATCGATGGGTACTTGGCTTGATTCCACATCTTTGCCATTGTGAATTGTGCTGCAATAAACAAGTGTCTTTTTGACAAAATGACTTTTTTCCCCTTTCGTTAATACCCAGCAGTGGGATTGCTGGATCACATGGTATGTCTACTTTTAGTTCTTTGTGGAATCTACATACTATATTCCATAGATGTTGTACTAGTCTGCAGTCCCACCAACAGTGTGTAAGTGTTCCTTTCTCTCTGCATACACTCCAGCATGTATTTTTTTGGGGACATTTTGATAAAAGCCATTCTCACTGGGTTTAAGGGATATCTGTTGTGGTTTTGATTTTCACTTCCCTGATGACTAGTGACATTGAGTGTTTTTTCACATGTTTATTGGCCCACCCAAAACAAGATATAAACCACTTCCATCACCTTGTAAAGTTTCCTTGTATTATGAGATGTTCCTTTTTTCCTATAATCTTCCCAGAAATTGCTTTCTATTGATAATTTCTATCATCGCAGATTAGCTTTGCCTATTCTTGGATTTCATATAAATGATCATTTAACATGTTCTCTTTTGTGCCTGGATTCTTTCATTCAAAAAAGTTTTAAGATTCATTTATATTATATCAGTGTCTATTTGTTTTTTCTGAGTTGCATTAATTACAGTATATAAATATAATGCACTTTGTATATCCTTCTGTTGATGACATTTGGGTTGTTTCTCATTGTTGGCTATTAGGAATAAGGAATGACCATTCTCATCCAAGTCTTTTGGTGGGCATATATTTTTATTTTTATTGGGTAAATACCTAAGAATGAAATTATTGGGATATAGAGTAGATTTTGGATTAATAAGGAAGTGCAAAAACAATTCTCTAAAGTGGCTGTACCAGTTTGTGCTCTAATCAGCAGAGCATGAATATTCCAGTCACTCCTTCTCGCCAACATTTAGCGTTGTTGGTCTCGGTCTTTTGAACTTTCAACCTTCCAGTGGATGCAAAATGGCATCACATTGTGGTTTTAATTTGTGTTTACTGATGATTAATGATCTTGAGCACTTTAATATGTGCTTACTAGCCATTTGTATATTCTGTTTCGTGTAGTAGCTTATACTTTTTTTTTTGCCCATTTTTAAGGATTTTAAAAATTATTGATTTGTTAGAGTTCTTTATATATTTTGGAAATGAGTCCTTTGTCAGATATATGTATTACAAATATTTTTTTCCCATAGTCTGTGACTTGACTTTTAATTGAAAACTGAATTTTTAAAAATAAATTTGAGTAAATTCATTTAGCAGTATATACTGATCCAAAATAATGTGTAGCTAGTCTTTATTTATGCCACTTAGTATCAATATTCAGATGTTTCACTGCAAAAATATTAATGTGCTTAATTATAAAATATGGCACCAGAACCCACTGAAGCTTTTATATGACATATTATTGTTTTACCTTCCTGCAATCAGGAACATTTTAAATTTCAAAACCATTTGATCTTAATGTAACCACAGAACAAGATTAATCTGATTCGACTTTGTGGAATGAAAGTCGTGAGTTATTTTTTAGTGGCCATGGACTCCCAGGTTGTAAGTTATGTAACCTGAATGTGTCCAGATAAACCAAGCTTACAACCTTGGGTGGAACCTAAATGCTTAGACCAAGGAATGGGGACTGAATTAAGAAGTGCACACCTCATGGCACGAACCATGGTCCAATCAGATCAAACCCTGGCATCAACCGTGACATGACTAGATCAGCCTCATTACCTTCTTCCTATAAAACTTGCCCTTGCTTGGAGAGATATATTTAAGGGTTTCCTTCTATCTCCTTGCTAGTTGACTTGCAATAAAGCTTCTCTTTTCTCAGAAGCTGGTGCCATGTTGTTTTCTATATTATCAATGTGCATCAAGACAAGAGAATTATAGAAAATTAAATTAATTAAATTATAGAGATAAATTTATTATAGTGATATGTATTCTGATAAATAAAATTATTTTTTCACTGTAAATTATGCAGAGTTTTGACTATAGGAGCTTTCATCTCTGACTTGATGGTTCTTTACATGTTTTTTCTTTTGATGTATTTTGCCTTAAAGATCTATTCTTCAAAAGAACAGTGTAACCAAAATAGTCAATTGTAATAACAAGAATGTGTTTGACTAACTTCTAGTTTTAGATGATTAGCACGTGATTGCTGATGAGATGGCAAGCTATGCAAACCAAAAACAATAATTAATAAAACAGCAAAATGGATTCCTATGTTCTCAAGTAGATGATCATTTCAGATATGGGATTGGGTAAAGTTGAGAATTCTCAATCTTTTAAGTTATTTCAACATACACAATTAATTTTGATTAGGTTGAGTACCCAAAATTGCTTAAGTAGAGAAGTTATTAAAAATAATTTAGATTTTTTTTCTTTTTCAGTTTTAACTTAAACTACTTCTCAGTCAAAAAGAACTCTATTATATTTGCAAGTCTGTTTTGTATGGGAAGACACTTGGTTGAGTTTTGACCGTTTCTTTGGACTGCTTTTGAAAAACTAAATATATTAAGGCTACATCATATCTATGTCACAAATTATAAAATAGTAACTCCCTACCTGTTAGAAAGTATTTCACTCTTTCTCATGTTTCATAATCGTTTCTTAACAATGTCAAAGAACCTCTAAAAATATAGGTGGTTAAAAAATAGTTTATATCTTTAAAGATATTCATACCTAATAAATCACACTACTGAAGCATCAAACGTGCACAGAAAGTTTTTGGTCCTTCCCTTAAGAACCTTTAAGATTACATAAACTGGACATATTTTTAAAAAGCATCTCTTTCTTTGTTATTTTTCTTTACTTTTGATAGATACAAAAATATAAAGATAATATAAAAAAAGTAGCAAAAAGATACTAGGGATATAATATAAAGATACAAAGATATATAAAAGACATAAAAAGAATATAATATAAAGATAATATAAAAATATAAAAGAGATAAAATATAAAGAATGTAGCAGATATACATTATATTTTAATCCTACATTAATGAATTAGGACCAATAGAGTTTCCAGTTTTATATACCAAAATTTTTTTAAGTGTATATGCCCACTTGTAAGATAATGGTCAAAGAGAGGTAAGTGGTTCTTTACTATTCATTGAAGCATTCAAACTATAAACCAAGAAATGCATAACTTCAAAAAATATAGTATTGCTGATAATCATTTTTAGAAAGTAAATTGTGTTCCCCCAAAATTCATGTTGAACCCCTAAACCCCAAACCTCCTCAGAATTTGACTATATTTGCAGACAGGGACATTAATAAAGAGGTAATTAAATTAAAATGAGGGCATATGGGTAGGTCCTAATCCAGTGAAGTGGTATCTTACAAGAAGACGACATTAGGACATGCAGAGACGGAGGATGCACGAGTACAGAGAAAACAACAAGCAAAGAGGCAGCAAGAGGGTGGCCATCTGCAAACCACAGAGTGGCCTTAGAGGAACCCAACCTTGCTGGTGCCTTGGTCTTGACTTCCAGCTCGCAGAACCGTGGGAGAACACATCTGTATTGTTTAAGCCACTCAGTCAGTGGTATTTTGATTCGGCAACCCCACACACTGATATCATCCAGCTGGAAAAAAAAATTAGCCTGGAAAAGGGAAGATGAAGAAAAACAAAGTAAACAAAGGAAGAAATTAAAGAGAATTATTTTATTTGGAAGTTGAGTTTATGCCTTTTAACTCTTTCATACCACTGATCTTTCAAAAGACAATGGAAATAGTAGAAATGAAGAAAAGGAGAGCTTTCCTCAATTAGTTCTTACCTCTGTCTGATTGGTATAGTTTTCTGTTAAGTTCAAAACAAATTCTCTTACTTTCATAGTTTAAGGAGGCAAGTTAGAAGAGCAGAGGACTAAAAGAGTAACCTTACCAGTGTTTCAGAACATTGGTTGGTTGAGCTCATTTTTATCACCTCAAGGTCAGGCCAAACCTGGAAAGCAAGCACAAACCCAGTGTCTCGTAGACATCATTGAGCTTCACTGAACACGTGGTTTTGTGCAACAGAATATACTCAATGAACAGTAAAGAAGGCATCCTGAATTTGCTAATATTCTTTTATTATGCTCATTATATCAAATGTAAATATTCACACCATACACTTTAGAACTGTATTGTCCAATATGGTAGCCACTAGCCAGATGTGGTTATTTAAATTTAAATAAATTTCAATAAATCTCAATTTAAATAAATTTAATTTCAATCATCCCAGAAAACTCTACAGACAGTATTGATTTAGACTATAAAGTCCGGCTAATGTTATAGATATAGCAAGCTTTATACTCATTTTAACATTTTAATTCCCTGTATAACTTGTAATTACTTTGTAGTTTTTCTCTCTGTTTCAGGGAACACATGATTTCTCTTTGCTTAAGTTTAAAAAGAAAACACTAGTTTTAACTTGATACATCAGCAACTTCTGAGTAAAAGCAAAAGTATTTAGGAGGGGCTCCTCTACTTCCCCCCGCCCCAGGAAAAATCAGCTTTCACAAAGTGTTAAAACTTGTTTCAGGGCCCAGCGCGGTGGCTCACGCCTGTAATCCCAGCTCTCTGGGAGGCCGAGGTGGGCGGATTGTTTGAGCTCAGGAGTTCGAAACCAGCCTGAGCAAGAGCGAGACCCTATCTCTACTAAAAATTAGAAAGAAATCAATTGGACAACTAAAAATATATAGAAAAAAAAAAATTAGCCAGGCATGGTGGCACATGCCTGTAGTCCCAGCTACTCGGGAGGCTGAGGCAGGAGCATCGCTTGAGCCCAGGAGTTTGAGGTTGCTGTGAGCTAGGCTGATGCCACGGCACTCTAGCCCAGGCAACAGAGTGAGACTCGGCCTCAAAAAAAAAAAAAAAAAAAAACTTGTTTCAGTTGGCCGCATCCTGACTATTCACTTGCAGACATCTCCTCCCCTTGTGGGGGCGTCAGAACTCATGTGCTGAGTGTTTCAGGTGGTCCCAGGTCATTTTCCAGTGTGTTTGGAGACACAGTGATGTGGCACACGCTGCCTGTCCAGCCCAGCATCCTGCCCCCGACCGTGGCAAAGACCAAAGCATCAAAGGAAAGCGCAGATTCCTCACAGCACACTTAATTGTGCAATCCTACACCAGGGAAATATTTTCTCTGACCCAGACTGGTAATCAGCTTATGCCCTAAAGCATGAGAATGGGTCATTAATTATACAGTGAACTGGGTTTTATAAGCATCACTTCGGTATGGAAAACAGAATGCAAATTGCCTTTAACTAATGTATTTCTATGTCCCTTCCATAAAAGTGGAACATGCGAGCTTTTATGCTATTTCTTATTTTAAAAAGAAAGAAAGAGTGACCCTAATTAAGAAGACTGGTGGCAGTCTGTATAGAGAAAGAGCTAGAATGGAAATAGTGTGAAGTGGAAGACATGTATGCGCCTTGCGAGGGGCACATTCTTCTCTTCCTTCTCTTTCAACTGCAAAATGTTTAAAAGGTGTTAGTGCTTACGCAGCTTTTTTATAGTTTTGTCTTAAAGCTCTAAGAATGGCCTATGGAGATTCAACCCCCCTCACCCGTAACAAAACTATGAACCTTCCCATCTGAATCAGGGGGAAGGGTAAGAGGCAGAAATAAAAAGATTGCTTTCTCTCGCTTAGCATGAACTACCTCCAAAACTGAGCCAGTGGCTGCCAGGCTGATGGACGTTTCCCTTTGTGGCCCACATTTAAGATCGGACAGTTAGGAGAATCAAAGAGCTGTCTGCCATCCTACCAAGGGTGGCCAAAATGTGGTTGATGTCAATATAGTCATAGAATCTACGGAAAGGCTGAGCCAGGCCTGGCATGAAGGGAGAGGCTGATGGATGTTGTCTTTGGCAAAGTTTCTATCGATTTAAGGAGCTACCACAGCCCGTAAGGCCGTCTCCTGGTTGTGAGGGCCAGCCCCCCCACTGTGGAAATGATGTGACTTTAGAGTCAGCACTTTGGCTTGTAAACTACAGGCATTGAGATTTCATGCTGCCTCTGTTTCAATTAGCTGACAAATTATTTAGCCTCCCTCAGTTTCCCCTATTGTTTCATCTATAAAATAAAGATAGTAAAGTCTATCCCACCATATTGCTGTGGTGAAAAATCAAATGATATATAAAGCACTCCCTGAAACGTGGTAGGCTCCGCATCAGTGGTAGCTCTTACGGTTGAGACTGTGCCGTGGTGCCTTTCCCGGGTGCCACGGAGTCTCAGTATCACCCACACCCAAAGACAGCTTTCCCGTCGTATTCCATTTACATAGGACCTCCCCTCAGCATTCTGAGATGGCAGCTGTGCTGCGATAAAGATTGCTTTTTGTCAAGAAAATTTAAATGTTTAGATTTTCGCACTTGGGGCTTTTCCTCTATACTCGCTAAGGAAGGGTCTGCTGTTTCCGCATCGATTTTTTTCATGTTGGGCTTTTGTGATACAATATTAAATTTAAGGAGGGGTCAAAAGCAGACTCCAAATGGTGGTGATTAGAAGAAAAGGGGAATACTTAGAAAGGCAAGAGTCATGGGCTGGAGAATTTTTGAAGGCAAAGGTAAGGAACATCTGTGGATGCAAAGGAAAGAGATGTGAGGGGAAAGAAGGATGTTAAGAAATGTTGCAGTGAATTTGTATTTAGAACTGTAAGAAAAAGCCTTTCCACTTTGAACTTACTGGGCTGTGTGCCCGAGCGTGTGCTTCTCAGTCCAGCACCACACTGATGTTAAACTCCACAGTCATTTCTTCAGTGGGGTTTGCAACCTAGCAAATTCTGGCTCATTAACGTGTGCAAATGTGTTTATGGAAGATGTGCTTGTGTAATGAAGACCTCTCGCCTCTCCTGTGGTTACACATCTTCCTAAGGATGGAAGGCTTTAAGGTCTAATGCTCTGGTGACTTGGTTGGAAACTAAGACCAGGAGAAATGTAAGGGCAATTTTTATCCAATCTGGGTACCCATGGCATACCTCCAGTCAAGCTGTGGGGCTCGCTTTCTATTCTCACCTGCAACATGGGAGAGACAGGAAGGCTTGGGGCTGGACGCTTTTAAATGTGGGGGATTTTATTAGGAGACATTACAGCTCGAGTGGGAAGCTACTTGTTGCCAGTGCTGGCAGCTTTCAGGCTGCACCTGGGAATATAATCCTGAGTGAGAATATCCTTTCTCGTTCACCCAGCACCACCTGTGCACTTTCACGTCTGCAGGGAGGGGTGCTCAGAGACCGTGATGTTCAGGCTTGCGCTCAGTTTACGAGATCCCATTGCCAGTCCTCCCAGTCATTTAGAGTTGCAGGACAATTATAAAGATGGTTTTGAAATCCCGAGTGAGATCATGCTAAGAGTTTTAGAGCGCCTTAAACACTGAAAATGTTGTGGTACGCCCCATTTTATATGCAATTTAGAACAAAAAATAATCTTCGAAGAAGACTAAGTGCAATAGAGTTGTTTTTTCTTTAAATGATGACTTTGACGCTTCTAATTGAAATATCAAATATATTCCTTCAAAAAGAGTTTTAGGGTCTCTGTGTGGGCACCCTTAACATGGGTTTAGGCTGCCACCGCTTGATTTCTTGCATGGTCGCTGACATGTGGTTTAAGATAGTAGATGAAATATGAATCCAGTCTCACTGGAACAAGGTACCACGGCTGGTATAAATGTATAAGGTGGGACCCCTGATTGCCATGTGCGACAACCAGTTAGAAGTCATGATAATTTCTAAACAAAATCAGATAATATAGCCTATTTGTTATTTTGTCTCTCTCAGCACAAAGGGATTTTTTTTTTTTTTTTTATTGCTGAGCTCCAAGCCCATTTCCCCTTATAAGTCTTTTTGGAAATATCCACCATGATGTTACATAAAAAATATTTTAAAACCATTTATATTTTTCAATTTTCTCCAAGTTATATTGTCTGAGTCCAGAAAATTGACAAAATAATTCTTATTAATGACATTGTTACTATAATAAAAATAATATCACAAATAACTAACACTTGCATTGTACTTTACAATTTACAAAGAATGTGATTTTTTCCATTTGAATCTCACACCAGTCATGAGATGTAACAGGAGAGTCCTATAAAAGAGTTAATGAGCAAACTTCCTTCACATTTTAACAGGGACTTTCTGGAGATAGAATTTCTTGACACCAAAGATCAAAGCACTGTTACTAGCTTATAGTCATTTTTTTTTTTTTTGTAAGGGGCAAGGGAGAGGCCTCATTGGCACTATAAAGAACACACTATAAAAGTGTACCAATATTCCTTTTCATGGAGTCCTTATCCTTTAAGGCCCAGTGTAATTGTTACTGCCTTTGTACAGCCTGCCTCACGCCCAAGGAACATTCTTTACTTTATTCTTTTCCTGCATGCCAGAAGTACTTTATCAGAGCTTTTATGTTTATATTCTATCTAGATTGTGGTTTCCTTCAGGATTATTTTACCCTTTTTTATGTGACCGGCATGTAATATAATAATTATAGCACATAGTAGATGCTCAGTAAATACTGATCCATGAAGTGAATGTGTGAATGAGTAATAAATAAATGTTTGGGATCAATTATGTGAGTTCAGGATAGTTCACCAAATCAAGATTTCTAAATTTAGCAAAGCTGTCATATGCTGGAGAATGAGGAGGAGCTTTTAGAATTTTAACTCAGAATCCCTCTTGTCAACGTCAAGTGTGGCTTTAGATCAGCACCCTGAAAGCCGAATCTTTTGAAATGCTTAAAGAAATGAGTAACGGTCTTAAGAGATTTCAGATATGCAGAAAATGATTAGAATAATAGTGGTGTCTAATAGTCCCTGGGAGGACACCTTACAATTCTATCCTTCTCATAAATGAAGAAATTTATAAGAAATTGAATGCATTCTCGTTACTCTTTTAAGAGCTTGCAAAAATTCTCCAAGGCAGTAACTTGTAGGCAGGGCTTCTGGCAACACTCTACTGATTTCTTAAGTGTTCAATTCTGGAAAAAAAAAAAAAAAAAGAACATAAATGTGAAACACGTCTTCTGATCCTGGCTGCTGAAACACAGCAGTTATCATTAGTGCTGATAAGCTGCTTGTCAGCACTCTTACTCCACGTTATAGAAAAGCTGCAGATTTTCTTCACTTATTAACATGAGCTAGTAAAAGGCTTCAATAGCGACGTTTTAGACAGATCTTCTGTAGCTCCAAACACGTAATCAGCAAGAGTTCTGTAGGGAGAACCAGTTGAAGTTCATACTTCACACCTTGGTACATTAATAACATTAATTTCACTCAGCCTTTATAATCAGACAGTCCCACCTACAGACATTTATTTGAGGATGTCTGAGGGCCCACACAAGTAGGAAGGTAATAATCCTTTTTCCAAAGAAGACTGCTCCATGGAGAAGGTGGAGATTAGGAAGAGTAATAATTATACCTGAAATGTTAATAACTGGATATCCTTTCTGAACTCTTGCAAGTATTTAGATTTAAAAAGATAAAATTGCTAAAAAAAAAAAATTAGAAGAATAAGAGCAGTTTCAATGAAAAACGGGCAATTTCCTTTTTTGTTGTTGATGTTACTGCCTGGTTCCCTTAGTGATTCTTCCACGTGAGCCTGGAAAACTGAAGGAAACCATTATCATGCAAAGCACTCTGGCACCAACGACAGTACATGTCTCACACGATGGGGGATTTCTTTAAAAAAGGAAGAAGAAAGAAAAGAAAGAAAAATGAAACATTCAGTGTTTGGGGTTTTCAGTAAAACTTCCTTGCTGCATTTGCTAATATTATCCTGCAGCTGGGTATGCGCTACTGCTATACTATGAAGGGAGAAATTAAAAATTCAAATGATTTCATACCAAGACCTTAATTTCAAGTGAGGGAATAACAGAATACAGCTTAATAAATTTTGGCATTTCTCTCTTCACAAAGATCACATAATAAATATTATTCACAGAGATTGGAGGATATAGGTAGAAAACATCAAATGAGTGTCTTTAGAAATTATTATGAGGTTATATGAGCGAAAATTAGAAAAGCACTGTAAGTTTTTTTTTTTTTTTGAGACAGAGTCTCACTCTCTTGCCTGGGGCGAGTGCGGTGGCGTCAGTCTAGCTCACAGCAACCTCAAATTCCTGGGCTCAAGCAATCCTACTGTCTCAGCCTCCCAAGTAGCTGGGACTACAGGCATGAGCCACCATGCCCGGCTAATTTTTTCTGTATAGATTTTTAGCTGTCCAATTAATTTCTTTCTATTTTTGGTAGAGACGGGGTCTCACTCTTGCTCAGGCTGGTCTCGAACTCCTGAGCTCAGAATGATCCGCCCGCCTCGGCCTCCCAGAGTGCTAGGATTACAGGCGTGAGCCACCCCACCCGGCCTAAGTTTTTAAATTTAATATTAAGAAAACAAACGATGTTGTCCTATTAACAAAGCAATGAACTCAGCTACTGGGAACTACAAATCTGATATTTGCAATGTCTGTAGCTTCTCTCTTGGCCTAAGTGAGAGTCGGTACTTAACATGGAAAAAAAAATCAATCCCATATATTTCACATCTAGATTCTAGGCTACCCACTCTGACAAGAGGGATTCCTGGAGGGCTATTGGTTATGACAACTCCTTTCACTTTAACCCTCTTTGCCAAGGCAAAGTTATTCCTGCATCTATCCTTTGTTTCCATCTTTGTCGTAAGACTAATCATCAGTCTGGAAAGGGTGGGAGAAACAGAGTTAAGAGGGAACTGAGCTGCTTTATATATATTCAAGCCTCTAATTTCCTAAACATTTTATTTCAAATTAATTAGAGGACTTAAAAGTGTTTGGTTTTATTTCAGTAACGTGTATAGCAATCTTGAAGAAAAAAACAGAATAGCCAGCAGAAGACTAGAGAAAGACAGACTATCTTGATTTTTTTTTTAAAAAATATTTTATTATTGATAATTTCAAACAAAATAAGATAATATAATGAAATCCCTTTGAGCCTATTACACAACTTCAATAATTATTCACTCTTACAGTTCTATATACCCCGTCGCCCATATACATTTACTTTCTTCCAGCCTATAGAATTTTGAAGGAAATTCCAGACAGCATATGTTTCATCTCTCCATATTTCAGTATGTAGCTCTAAAAGAACTCAGTTACTGATATAATGAAAATATAGATACTCTACCTAAAAATTGAACAAAAATTTTTACATTATCAAATATTCAGTAATCATGTGAACTATCCATTTTCTCATAAATGCTGTAAATGTACTTAGTTTATAGTTGCTTGAATCAGGATACAAATAAGTCCGTATGTGACAATTGATTTTTTAAGTTTCTTTAAATCTTTAGTTTCTTTCTCTAGCTTCCTTTCTCTTTCTGTCTCTCTTGTTTCTTGCTTTTGCTATTAGTATTGAAAAAAAAAAGTTGTCTTCATGTACTTGAACAGGTTCTTCTGTCTTCTATATATCCTGGACATTAGTAGTTGGATCTAGATTTATGATCATATTTGGGTTCAGATTTTTTCCAAGACTATTTTATAGATGGTGGTATGTTCTACCAGAAGGTAAAAAAAAAAAAAAAAAAAAATTAAACTGATTTTCTCTCTTTGTGTAATGTTAACAGACATTGATACCCAATGATCAGATCAGGTAATTCATTAGGACATTAAGAGAGCATGATGTTGAAATTCTAATTCTGTCCTTTTTCATTTATTAGCTGGAATACTATTACACAGTGAAACTTCCTCTAATTTGCTATTAGACCACCCAATGGTATATTAGTATGGGAAAAGGCAGAATAAATGTTTTATTCTATTTACCTATTTTTAAAATAATGAGTTTAGTTCCTAGCATATTCTGATATCAGAGATCCTTGTCCCTTTACAAGCACAAAGAGGAAATGCCACATGAAGACACAGTGAGAAGGAGGCCATTTGCAAGCCAGGGAGACTGTAGTCACCAGAACCCAAATTTTCTGGCACCTTGATCTTGGATTTCTATCTACCAAAACTGTGAGAAAGTAAATGTCCTTTAAGCCACCTAGTATTTTGTTACGACAGCCCTAGCTGACTGATATATTCCATTTTCTACGTCCTGACTTTCTTCTCAGTGTAGGACATAACAGGTATGTCAACCTAGAATTCTATGTCCAGGATAAATATCCTTCAAAAATAAAGGTGAAATAAAGGCATTTTAAGGTAAATAAAGCCTTAAAGAATTCATTGCCAGCCAAAAAAACACGTAATACAAATACATAATAAAGAAATTAAATATAAAATAAATAATTCCTGAGCAAATGATCAAAGGACTTAGACACTTATCAAAAATAAAATATATAAAATGGCTCCCATCTGCCCAACACCCAATGAATGTTATTATATATGCACATAAGTGTTGATCAGTTAATACCAATTGGATTGTGAATACATGTAGTGCTTGTTTTTCCATTCTTCGAATATTTTACTTAGTAGAATGGATTCCAACTCTATCCAGGATAATACAAGAGGTGCTAGATCACCACTGTTTTTTGTGGCTGAATAGAACTGCATAGTATACATACATCACATTCTGTTAATCCACTCATGTATTGATGGGGACTTGGGTTGTTTCCACATCTTTGCAATTGCGAATTGTGCTGCCATAAACATTCGAGTGCAGATGTCTTTTTTATAGACTGTCTTTTGTTCTTTTGGATAGATGTTCAGTAATGGGATTTCTGGATCAAATGGTAGATGTACATGTATCTCTTTGAGTTATCACCCTATTGCTTTCCACAGAGGTTGTACTAGTTTGCAGTCCCACCAGCAGTGTGTGAGTGTTCCTGTCTCTCCGCATCCATGCCAACATTTACTGTTTTGGGACTTTTTGATAAAGGCCATTCTCACTGGATATAAGTGATATCTCATTGTGGTTTTGATTTGCATTTCCTTGATGATTAGAGATGTTGAGCAATTTTTTGTACGTTTATTGTCCATTAGTCTATCTTCTTTTGAAAAGTTTCTGTTCATGTCCTTTGCCCACTTTTTGATAGGGTGGTTTGATTTTTTCTTGCTGATTTTCCTGAGTTCTATATAGATTCTCGTTATCAGCCCTTTATCGAATGTGTATGATGAGTTCAGATGGGGAGAAGCCACACTGGAGATGGGGAGATAAGTAATTAGGCTATTGTATTAGCTTAGGATAAGGATGATGGGAAACTGAACTAAGAGGCCACAGAGTACAGTGGACACAACTCACACTCAGGAGCCACACTGCCTGGGTTTTCATCCACACATTAGATTTGTGACATCGGGAGAGTTACCTAGCTTCTCTATGCTTTGAGGATTATAATAGAGTTGCTTCTTTAGGGATGTTAGCAAGATAAAATGAGTTAGTATTTTAAAGTGTTTAGAAGAGTGCCTGGCACTCAGTAGTAATTATACATTTGTTAAATAAAACTAAACAAGGCTGGGCACCGTGGATCACACCTGTAATCCTAGCACTCTGGGAGGCCGAGGCAGGCAGATCATTTGAGCTCAGGAGTTCGAGACCACCCTGAGCAAGAACGAGACCCCGTCTCTACTAAAAAAATAGAAAAAAATTACTTGGACAGCTAAAAATACATAGAAAAAATTAGCCGGGCACGGTGGCACATGCCTGTAGTCCCAGCTACTTGGCAGGCTGAGGCAGTAGGATCGCTTGAGCCCAGGAGTTTGAGGTTGCTGTGAGTTAGGCTGACGCCACGGCACTCTAGCCCAGGCAACAGAGTGAGACTCTGTCTCAAAAAAAAAAAAAAACAAAAAAACAAAAAACTAAACGAATGAGGTACTCGATGTTTTTACAGAAGTCAGATATGGGGCAATTTCAGAAGGAGGACTGACAGTGTTTGTGGACTTTGCAGACTTTAAATTTTCTAGCTTAAAGTATAGAATATGACACTATGACATAAGAAAGAAAACAGTATCGTGGTTTAGAAGAAAAAATAATTTCAGCTGAATGTATTGTTTTAGATTTTGTTTTTAGTTTTAAATCAGTCCTACAAGACCAGGACTGGAGAGACTTGATGTGAAATAATTTGCATAACAAAACCCACAGGGATTTGGATGATCACAAGCTCAATTTGAGCAGCAACGAGGCTTGGCTTAGTCTGAGTTAATAGAGAAGTGATGTTTATACCGTACTCAGCATAAGCTGGGCTGCAGTCTAAGGTACGGTGTTAAATTCTGGGTCCCACCTGAAGTCTGGTGTTTATGCTCTGGAATATAGACAGAGACAAGTGACAAAGACAATGGGGAAGTGCTTTCCAGTTGCATATGTTAGACAGTTAAAGGTCCTAGGACTATTTACCTCGGTGTTCCCACAGCACTTTGCTTATACCACTTTTATATACTAACATGTCTCACATTGTGGTGTAGTTGATTACATTCATATCTCCTACTTCCAGTATTATGATACCATTTTTCATTATTGAGTACTTATTATGACCTTGACATTGTAATAGGTACATTAAACAAATTACTCAATCCCCAAGCAAATTTATATAGAAAATACCAAAATAAATATTCATGAAATAAATTTTTATCTGAGTGTACAGAATAAGATTGATATGTCATACACTAGAACTGAGATAGGCAAAATCATCTGAAAGGGGTGGGTTATGTGGGCTTCATAATTAACTTACCTAAAAAGACACAATTTTAATAAAACTGAAAGTTTGATCTTTTGTAGAGGTGTAGAGAAAGGAATATCAGAAGTCAAGTCAAATATTGTTGTCTGAATTGCTAAGGTTCTCTCTAAGGTAGAGACAGTGTAGAGTTGTCAGCATTGGCCATCAGCTATTTGTGTTCCCACTTATAAGTGACATGATGAGCATGTCCAGATATCTTAGCCTCATGCCATTAGTTTATTTTTCTCGCTTCCTATGTATTCTGTTTCTATATTCACAGCCTTCTAATCCCCATACAAGTTTGCCTACATGGAATAAAGGATTAATCATATAGTTATGGGTATTTTTGTTCTACTTGACAATAATTTTTCCTGAAAAATCAATGAAGTGTTTTCTGATTGGGTTTTGGCTTTCCCTGCAGTTTGTCTGCAGGAAAGCATGTGCTGAGCATATGGGCATCACATATTTCTAGTCTGTGTGATGGGAATTTCTCACTGTAAATCAATAAGTTAGCATTCTAATGTCTGAGTCTGTCTTGTGTATGTTTTAGCACTCAAGAATCAGCCTGTCGGTGTCTGATCACCCCTCGATATGACAGGAGTTAGTCTTTGGGTTTCCAAGCAGTAGGCCAGAACATGCGAGTTTCCTGTAGAACACATTGCTGGATGAATGGCGCGCGCACACACACACACACACACACACACGAGAAATCTGTCACGACTACTCAATCCTGCAGTAGTATGAAAGCTGCCATAGGTAAAATATAAACACAAGAGCATGGCTATGTTCCAATAAAACTTCTCAAATAGGTGATGGACCATATTTGGCCCATGGGCTATAGTTTGCCAACCCCTGGACTAGGCTGTTAGAGTTTGGAGTAAGGATGATGAGAAACTGAACCTTGATGCTTATGTCCATACGTACTAAATGCACAAACATAATGTAGCAGAAGGAATACAAAGGTTTAAAAATTGTTGAAGTTTATTTACCACTTACAGCCTCTCATATACTCACACTGCCCATCCCATCCATACCCTTCTACCCCAAATAAATCCCCTGAGGGGGCCAAGAGGGTATTTCATGAAGTTATTGAGAAAAGTTTTTGTGAGGGGGCACAGGCATCCTCAGAAGGCTCTGTAGAGAATGTCTTCTGTAGTCTGGGGATGACAGAGGAAAAACTACTTTTGGAGTGAACTTTCTAACTTTAATAGGGATCAGAGGTCACAGAGAGCCCAAAACCAATGTGGCAGCACTTGGTTACCAGGCACAAGGTGGCACCAGGACCATAATGGAAAGCAGGGATGAAATGATGATTCACATTTTTTACCTTCATGGATCTTTCATGTTGGCTAGTTGATCACGGTTTCCCTACTGACTTGTGATCTATCTTGTGGGTGTCAGTAGCCTTTTTCCACAGAGTCCCTGGTGTTGCTCAGTGGGCTCAAGTGCACATTATTCTTTGCAGGAGGAATGAAGTTTATGCATGTCTTTAACAATGATAATGTCCCCTCATAAAGGCTGGTATAAATTTTGTCACTACCAAGTGCTTAACCAGTCTACAGCACAGACCAGTGCTTCTCCCTTCACATGCGTCATCCTCTAAGGAAACCAGGCAGCCACCTGTGGCAAGTTGGGCACTTTCTATCATGTAGGAGGATGCAATTCCTTACTGAAACGAGCATTTATTCTGAATATAGGCTTTTCCTTCCTCTTAAGATGCTAGCTGTGTTTTTGCCAGTGCAGCTGCCTATTGACTTAAGGAAGTTCTGATTCACCGTCATGGTAGCTTATATGACATTGCTTCTAACCAAGAAATTTGTTTAACAGAAAAAGGTGTAATAGCAATATATTAATTCTTAAAAGATTAATTTATGTTGCTGCACACCTGATTGCCCAACAATAGTTTGACTAATAGGAGATTCACTTATTATGCCACTTAGGAGAAACCCTTGCAAGGTTGGAGCATTATCCCTTAGGGTAGGCTTGTAGCAGCAACCAGGAAAGAATAGTTGGATCTGAAAATCAAACAATGGAATTTAGAGAAGCACCTTTCATTATTAAGGGCAACGAGCTATTTGAATAACTTGGGCTTCCTAAAACTGCACCTTTAAGCTCTAATAATTTAAATGTCTTAGTCTCCTGGAGAGAAAAGCTTCTACCAGGAGACTCAACAATTAAGTTCCATTTATTTGGAAGTCGAGGTTGCTATTTGACCATATTGGGCTTCTTGTGTCACTGAAATCATGAAAAATGGAATATCTCTGCTGCCTGGGGTTGTCAACCCTAATTATTAAGGAGAAACTGAGTCGTGACAGCAAAATGGAACCAGGGAGCACTCCATCTGGATCCCAGAAGACCGTAGGAGGTCTTTTAGTTTTCCTATTTTTCCTCTTCTTTTTTTCCCATAGTAAAATTTAACAGAAATCTTGAGCAACACAGTAAAAGCAGTGCTGCTGCTGATTCATAGTCTTCCCAAATGAAGTTGTGTGTCACTCTAACAAATACAGAACCCCGACCAGCTGAGGGCAAAGGGGACAAGGAATATGTACGAGACCAAGGAAGGTATAAATATCATCTATGCTCTTGGGATCAGATACAGAATTGAGGACTATAGCAACCAAGCATATATTCTTCACAATATTTCGTATCTATTAACTAAATTTTTCTTCCTTTTATCTTTATTCTTTTATGTAGTAGTTGTTTTTAGTGGCAAACTTAGTCTTTGTGTTACAGAATATTAAGGCAGAGGTATGAGTGAATTAGAAGAGGAATAACATTCTCTAGCGATGGGCATGGTCCCTCCTAGAACTTTGTGTCTTTTGGGGGAGATGGGAGAGTTTTTGTTTTCATAAAGAATACTTGCATCTCCTTAGGAAGATGCATGAAGTTGCTGCTGTTATATGGAGTTTTAAATAAAGGTAGGAAAATACATATAGATGCTGAATGGCCAAAAATGTAGGTTTTGCGAGTTATCTACTTATTGTATCTTAGCATCATGCTTACTCTTACATACTTTACTCTGTGATGCTGGGATTGGGATTCTGTAAATTATGTTTTCCAGACTACACTCCTAGCTGATTTCTGCAAATGGGAAGTTCTGATGGCAGATGGGAGGGAGTGAAGATAGAAGAATATACTTCCTGTTCTGAACTCTGCCAGCTTCCCTCAGGCAATTAAGGGCAGGGGCTTTAGTCTCCAGCTTTCTTTTTGAATCTTCATTAACAGTTGTTCCAAACTCCTTCAGCGTTCCAGACTAGCTGGCCACTCCCCTCTTGGTGGTCCAAGCACTAGCAACATAGCACACCTCACCCCAGGGCAGGTGAGTACCAGCGTAGCTTAACCTCTTCCTAGTGTTGACTGCTGCTCCCTGTGATATCTCAGCCCTAGGGATAATATTTTCTTCTTGTAGATACCAATAACTGGTTACCTCTACATTACAACTCTTTTTCTTCTAGCTTTCAACCCTTGGTAATCAATTCCCAGTGTTAAATCCCATATGCTGAAATGCCTACTGTACTTTCTCATTATTTTTGGGGAGCTGGACCCTGGCTAGTATACCACTTGAGGACAGGCATCAGCTCTGATGTAGTCATAATTCTTGGCACTTAGCCCAATGCTTGAACATGGAATTGCTGAATCGATGCAAAAGGTGAGGCATAGCAATTTTTATAAAATATCTGAAGCACTGCCAGATAGAAGAGAGAAAAGTTTTCAAACTGTGTGTCTAATTCTAGCAGAAATTATGGAGAAGAAGATTTCTGTTTCCATTAATGGAATAAACTACCTTAAAAAACCCACCAAATTTCCTGTCACTGGAATTATTTAAGCTGAGATTGAGTGACCTTTGTCAGGGATGTGGCAGAAAACAGTCTCTTAAATGGGTTGAAGGTTAGATAACAATGTTTTTTTTACCGTCTAGCACAGAGATTCTGTGACCCTTGTTTGTAAAACATTTCCTAACTAACTCTACCCAAATGTGCTCCTTCTCTTGGTAACGATGCTGACGTTGATGTGGTACAGGAGAATGATATTTTATATTCGTACAGTGCTTTACCATGTGAAAATGCCTTACGTTCATTTCCATTAAATTTCACCAATTTTTGAGAGACAGATCAATAATTATATGTTATGGACCTATGGTGCGGTGTAGAGAAAGAGAGCCAGAGAGAAGAGTTAGAGGATACCAAGAAGAAAAGAAGAAATCGAGGACCTCTGGATCCTAGAGGGTTTAAACTTGAATTTATAAAAATTTCTAATGTCACTTTCCCAACCATTATTCCTGTTTTCTGCTACAAAATGCATTTTAAGATCTAGCTATTTGGGCCAGAATTCCAAGAATAGCTAAGTTGTTTTTTTAGAATGTTTTCTTACTGAAAAGCAAATAACAGACTGTGTACTGGTAGAATATCCATTTTTGAAATATTGAGGTTAGGATCATTCCTGGGTTTTGACCTTTCTTTCGGCCTTTGGCTCAGCAGTGTGCTGAGTTTAGTTTTGTGTCTAAGAGCTGAACGGTGTAACCACTCCGATGGCGTTCAGTGTGTAAAAACAAAGGGATGGCACCGAGAAAATGTTTCTGCTAAAATGTGGAATCGTTCTTTGGCACCAGTATCTTCAAAAGCCAGAATTTTCAGACCCCCAAAACAGTGTGGCATTTAAACACTAAATGCATACAAGCCCTTAGTGTTCATTAAAATTAGTAACAGAAAACACAGAACTTTGGAAGTCTGCTCAATGCTGAACCAAACTCCAGGGATTAAATATGCAGTTGAGCTAGGAAAGAACCAGAGAATGTTGGTTTAAGCCCAAAAGACCTCTTCTAGGTTAATAAATATTCCCTCTGGTTCAAAGATACCCTCCTAAATTTAAATGTTGAACTACATAAAATCATATTTGTATGTTCCTCCTTGGCATCAAATGCATGTAAACATACACTTGTATTTTATAACTTATTCTTCCACATCCATTATAATTTATAAGCACTGATTTCAGGAAATAAACAAGGAGGCCTACATTTATTTTCCACTTGCTGGCTTATGCTTAAAACCCCTGCTTCTCCTCCCTGCCACAGGACCTTAGCAAATTCACATGGTGTTACTCATTCCATAGGGTGCCTCTCTCCGCTTCTCCACTACCTATGTGGGGAAAATAAGCTTCGAAAATGTAAGGTTGGTGACTTAGCCAAAGTCAGAGAATTGTTAAATGGCAAAGCAGGAATGAAAACCAAAAGGCTGAGAAGGCTCCGGTAACGGAGTTATTCTGCTGTACTCAAGAAGATCTTCCCTTTAGCTTTCCTAGATTCATGAGCAAATACTCTTTGTCTCTTCACATTAAAAAGTAAGTGATTTTGGCAGATCATATCTAGCAACACATGAGTTATATTTCTTTCCAATTCTTCCAATATTACTTTCAGGCCTTTTTATTTCAACTTGTAAATATTTATAGAGTCCCTCTCTCTTTAAAACACTGAGGACATAATAGTGAATAAAATAGACCAAACAGATTATGGTCATATAATTGGGGAGGGGTGGTAATTTTCATGGTTTTGGTTGGAGAGATCTCCTTGATAACATTGTATTCAAGCAGAGATCTAAGTCAAAACATGAGCCATATGTTGCTGCAGAAAGAGTTCAAGGGGAGAGAAAAACATTTGCCATGACTCTAAATTAGAAATATAGTTTGCAAATTTGAGAAACAAAATGGAGGCCAGTATTGTTGGGATGAGCAAGGCGAAGGGTCAGAAATGTAGCAGAGCAACAGATCACATAGGACTGTGTAGGCGACAATAAGAATTTTAGAAATCACTCTGAGTTAAATTAGAAACTATTGGAAGGTTCTGAATGGTAGACTGAAATTATTTGGGTCACATTTTAACAGATCACAAGGTGAAAGCAAGGAGACCAGTTAGGAGGCTGTGAAAAAACCCAGTGGAAAGGTAATGGTGGATTTCACCAGAGCAGTGGTAATGTGAACCAAAGAACTCATCAAATTTTGGATAAATTTAGAGAATAGATTGGCAGTGTTTGACATCAGATTGGATTGGGGGGATGAGGGAAGGAAGGATTCGAGACAACACTAAGGATTTTTTTCTTCAGCAACAGGAATAATGGAGTTGCCATTTACTAAGACAAGAAGATTGCCAGATGAGCTAGTTAGAGGTAAATTGCCATGAGTATGATATGGTATGTATCCTTTTCTAAACATTTTGACCGAGAACTCTTTTAACATAGAGCCACCATTAGAGTTAATTTGTAAGGGGTACACTTTGGAAAATGCCATTCTGGGCTTTGTACTTCCTGTTGGCACATACAATGTCATCCCTGAATGCAGCTCCAGTCCTAGCATCAGCACAACCCTCAAGCATATGGTCATTATGAAGTCCTTACCTGATTCTCTCAATCCCTATGGGATGCAATTGAGTTCTGAGTGCACGTGATAGTTAATACCAGTGGGAATTTCATTGGTTCATTCACTTTTCTAGTAATCAAATATAAATTGATGACAGCTTCTTTATCCTCCATCCACCTGGTTATTTGAACAAATAAATTAGTGATAAAGAAAGGAATAAAGTTTAAAACAGGAGATTAGGTGCCCTAGTAGAATTCTCTATCCATCTCATACTGTCCTCCCTTTTCTATTTTTAATTTTGTGTAAAAGAGGAAGTTTTATTATTTTTCACGGATGAGGTTCCATCTCCTTTAACCAAGAGATGTTGATTTGCTTTTTATGTAATTTTCTTGATCCTTATACTACTTAAAGCATATTTAGTTCAGTATTTCCCTCACTCTTAATATCAAAAATAATGCTAGAAAAAGATATATTTATCAGTGTAGAAAATAAGGCCAGTATGGCCAAAATCATGGGCAACATTTGCTACAATGTATACATGGGGCGATGTGTAAATAACACTCCTGTTTACAGCCAAGGAAGTCAAGTAACAGAGACTAAAGGACTTACTTCAGGTCGAACATAAATCAGTAAATGATTGTCTTAGTGAAAAGGAATATTGTTGTATATAATATAAATGATGAGTAATTTACCCTGTGTCCTGTTACAACAGCACCTGAGTTCCCAGCAACTACCAAATAAGAATGTTAAATAATGGCATGTCATAAAAATGTGATGGTTAGGATGAGTTTTCAAATAGGTGATTCTATTCTCTGTTTTTGAAGCCTTTATATGACGCCTATTCAATTCCTTATTCTTAAGGCAGACAGTGAGGCCAGGAAATACTGGATTTAAAGGAAACTATCTCACTGGTAGAGAAGAGGGAAAATGTTCAAGGGAAAGAACCCACTGGGATTCAGAACAAGGCAAGGGTGATGCATCGGAGGTGATGTAGCAGAGTTCAGGCAGCATTGTAAGCATCTGGGACTCTGTCTGATTTTCTAGGCACTTGGAATCCTTAACAAACGCTAAGTATTACAAAACCGAAGTCCAATTGTAAAGTGAAAAAATTCAGGATTCATTTGACTTTGTGATGTTTCTTAAAGTGTAAAAGCCAAGCTTCTAGTATGCCTAAAAGTAGTGATTATTGACTCTTTCTCTATTATATTTTGGTACCGTTTTGTGTTTTCATATTTTAATTGTATTCATATGTGCAGTCTGTTGAATTAAAGACATTTAATATCCTGGAAGGAAACGGATGAAATATAGGCCTGCTTAGACTCTGTAGAAGCAGGAAACATACACAGTAGAGAAAGTCTAAAAATGTAGACGTGTCTTCTCTTTAAAATTTATGACTAAATCACAAATGTTAATAATACATACCTTCAAGACAATATTTACTTAGCCAGTTTTAGTCCTACCTGAGAAAATCTACCAAAATATCCTGTAGGTCAAAGTTTTGAAAATTCTCCCTTATCAGAAATTTCTAACAAAAGCAAGAATTTGTATGATGAAAGGTAGTTTTGGTCATCAAAATTCTTATGAATGCGTTTTCTTCTTGGTTTATGTAAACTAAAAACTGAATACATGTGATAGAAAGAATAATGGCTCTCCGAAGATGTCCATATCCTAATCCCTAGAAAGTGCGAATATGTTATGTTACATGGCAAAGGGGAATTGAGGTAATGGATGAAATTAACATTGCTAATAAGATGAATTTAAAACAGGTAGATTATCCTTTTTTGTCCACCTGGGCCCACTGTAATCCCAGGGTCCTTAAATGTAGAAGAGGGAGGCAGAAGAAGAGGTCGGAGTGGAGTGATATGGAAAGGATTTGAGCCACTGTTGCTGGTTTTGAAGGTGGAGGAAGGGGCCATGAGCCAAGGAATGTGGGCAGCTTCTAGAAGCTAGAAAGAGCAAGCAATGAACTGTTAGATAACAAAAGTTTGCTTTTTAAGCTACTAATTTTGTGGTAATTTGTTATAACAGCCATAGAAAACTAACAGAATGCGTGACATTTAAAATGACATATTAATATAGTCTCAAATTGAAGTCTATAATGGTTTCTTTGTGAATGAAGATGTATATTTTATAACTAATAAAATATTCTTTATAAATTGAACCCTTATATAAGTTATAATCAGATTATCATATACAGGCCTCTGACTTCTATTTTTTAAATTTAAAAGTTTGTTCATTCTGTAGTTCAATGCTCTTCTTTTGGTGAGGGTGAAATTTTCAAATATTACGTCCTTTTCTTACTACTAAAATTATTTCTTAGTACTAACATGAAAAAAATTGTTCAGCTCAAAACTTGTATGACTCTCCTAGTCATATTATTTCTTATTTGCTGTTTTCTAGACTAACTCACCTACTTTCCCAGGAATAGAAAATGAGGGAGGGAAAACTTTATAACACTAGAATTAAGACATTCAGTCCATTTCTGTAGCTTTATTCCATTTTTAAACAAAGCAGACAAAGATGGATTTCTTTACTGATTTTTTAATCTCATAATTTGAAAATGTCATAATTACTTGGAAAGTCCTGTTCTGAACCCAAAAGTTGACTTAGTTGACTTAGTTTGACTTCCAAAGTTGGTTTAGGAGGAATTATTAATACTTAGAAGTGATTTTAGGGACACTGCATTCTGTAGCACATTTACTAACAAAACAAGAAATTGGATTAACTGACAAAAGGCATGTTTTTGCTTGAATTTGAAGCCTGCTTCCTCTCAGACTAAGAAACTTTGGCCCATTGTCTTAGACTCTTGGATAAAATTCTGTCAGGACCAGGAGCAGTACTGTAAATGAAGCTGTGTCAGCAGTTCTGCATATATTCGTACTTTCAGAGATTCATAAGTTTGCCATAAAAATATCTACTGTAGACTGAAACTTGGCACACCAAACCTCAGTCTGGGAGCAGTTCTATTTTCCTTCAATTGGGATAAAAGCATCTCAATGGATTGAATTTCTAGAAACATTAGAAGTTGGGCATTTCAAAGACGTCTTGTGTTTTCTTACAATAAGATGCCTTTATTCTTTTTATTATAGAAAACAAGGATGATATTATCAGAGTGGATCCCTCCCACCCAGAAAGGGCTATAGGTTGGCTCATTTGTTGCATGACCAGTGGCTGGAAAAACACTCCATTGCTCGTCTGTTAGTAAAATAATGATTCAGTGACATGAAGTTGCAATTTACAAAGAAAGTCTTTTACAGTAAGTCCTCCATAACAAAACCATTCACACTCCTATCTGATAATCTGATTTCCAAATGAAAATAGAGTCAAAAATGAAACAGTACAATGTTACTAATTTGAACTAAATGACAGGTGGCAAAGGCCAAACTAAATTAGCCTGAACTTGCTATCTTTTTTAAAAAAATAAAAATCGTTAAGAGGGAATTAAAACTCAAGATGGAAGAGAAGATTAAAGGAGACATAGTTATTTCAAATGAATTCAAGACTCCAGGCCCACCCACATACCTTGTGCATCAGGATCCTGAAAGAGCTTGGAGATGGAATTGCAAAACAAACCGCTGTCCGTATCTAAGGAAATGTGGAAAACAGGGAAATGCCAGAAGACTCAAAAAGGACCAGTGCAGTACATCCTAGGTCAGTTTAGAAAATGACAAATCAGGAATAGGTTGTTGATCTTCACAAAAATTATAGAAAAAATTTAGCAAAGATTTGCGATATCTTAGAAAATGACCAGAGGAAAGCTTTGATCATTAGGAATCAATACGGACAGTCCATCTGCACCTCAACTCAGCCCTTCAACTCTGACTCATTGACTCCCTCCTCCTCATCTCCTCCTTCACCCTTCTTTGGGTTCCACATTTCTCCAAATAAACCAATCATCCTCTGTTTTCTGTGCTCAAAACTGGTCTTCCTTGACTGCTTTCTTCTCTATATTCAGGTTGAATAGTTCGGGAGACACATTGAGAGGTCTTAAAGGATAATCTTAAGAATATTTTAGGGCAATTTTCTCTTCTCTTTCCTCCTCTCCCCTCCCTTTCCCTTTTCTTTCCCTTCTCTTCCCTTCTCTCCTTCTATTCTTGTTCTCTTCTCTCACCTCAGCCTGCCAAGTGTTAATAGTTAGGATTACAGGAACACACGGCTACGCCCAGCTAACAATTTTCTATTCCCTTTATGCAAACCACATGGCAAGGATTTCTGTATTTCACAACTTTTATGATGGGCATTTGAGAATGCCATGTATATGCTAATTATTTCTCATGACCATTTAATGCCTTACTGGCTTTAATTAAAAACACTTTTTGTGCAGTGGCCCTGGTAGCTTTATGTAGGAAGAACTACTGGAGACACTATTCCCCCAGGGGCTGGTAGGAGTAGTTTTGAAACTACTAATTCAAACTTGGTTTTGAAAGATCAGGAATTTCCCAGGACAAGGCGGGACAGGAAGTTGCTAAGCCAGTAGACTGTTACAAACAAACTTGAAGCTCATGCTTATTGGATTTTAACAATTCTTTCCATCTCTGAACTAGACACAGTGTTCTTTTTCCCTCAGTCTGGGGTGAGTACCACCCCAAGTGACATGGGCTAAAAATGGGGAATAAATGACTCTATGATAAATAAAGAACCAGAGAAGTGGCACTAGATAGTGGGAAGGCAAAAACAATACATATATAATATGATTTAACTCCTGGCTATTTATGATCCAGATAAATTCTTCTTTCAATATATAGAATTTCAAATTATTTTCATCTAATTTTATGCAATTTTGCCATCTCTAAGAGACCATATATTTGTTCCTTCCCAAGCAAGAGAAAACCAAAGCCATATCCAGTGGCATCTAGCTACAAGTCTAAGAACTCAATGTGCTGTTCACTCATCTTGATCAGATTCAGCACAGCTCTTCAGAGTCTGGAGACCTGGGAAAAGTGCCCAGTGCAAACACTGCCAATCCACCGAGAAATCTGATAGAAGGAAAATAGACATATTCAAATAAAACTCACCTTTTAAAATTCACAACTCCATAGAATGTAGCATATTCTGCTAATGTGAGACAACAAAAATTTACCAATATGAATTCTACCAATTTGCCTTGTCAATTTTTTATTATTCTCTGTGACCACATCAGAGATAGGTACCGGGAAGATGCCTGTATTGGTGTAAGTTTGGAAATCTAAGGAGTACTTCAGTGTTTTAATCAAACGTCTTTGTTTTCCAGACTTGGGGTTTATCTGAGGATTTTTGTCAATTTTTTTTTTTTTTGTTAACTGATATGCTAAAAACCAAAATTAGATCTTGTCACATTATTGTCCTTAAATTTATATCATGGTTTGGGATAATCCATCTCTTAGAAACTAGACTCAGTGCTCTCTTGCCAAACCACAAGTGCTTAGATTAATGTCCTCTGTTGGCCAATCTCTTGGGTGGATGGAAAGCCCACTGGGGAGAAGATACAATCTGTTGCTGCCAATGTTGCTCAGCGATGGCCTTTACGAAGGGCACAATTGTCACTGTGGATGAGCAGAGAGTGATAAGCAGAATGTGCTTAAAAAGGGATAGAGGGATTGGGGAACATCTCCCAGCTCTCCTCCCATTTTATTTTCGGCCTCCTTATCTCCGCTTCCATACCCTTCAGTTTGGGACAGAATATTTGGCTTTTTTGACCCAGCAAGATGCAAGACTACCTATTGATGACTTTTAAAATTTCTGCCCAGAGGCAGGTAGAATCACTCTTAACAAAAACCTATTTTCTCCCTTTTCTGTATTCTCAACTAAAGTTTTCGCTTTCTCACTGAATTTTACTGAAGGATGCAAGGCATTGGTATCACCCAGATCAGGAGCCTCAGCAAAAGAAAGTTCTCTCACCTGTTGGTTCCAGGCTTCTGAGATTTCACAGGTATATTAGTGCCCTAGGGCTGTTGTAACAAATTACCACAAACTGAATGGCTTAAAACAATAGAAATTTATTCTCTCACAGTTTAAGACTCTAGAGGTCCCAAATCAGGACATTGGCAGGGCCATGATCCTTCGAAAGGGTGTGGGGAGAATCTTCCTTGAGTCTTTCAGCTACTGGTGGCTCCTATGTTCCTCAGCTTGTGGCAGCCTAACTCCAATCTCTGCCTCCATTATCAGATGGTTTTCCTCCCCATGGGTCTATGTCCAAATTTCCTTCTCCTTGTAAGGATGCTGATCATTGGATTAGGGTCCACCCTAATCCTGTATGACCTCATTTTAAAATGACGATATCTGCAAAGACCCTATTTCCAAATAAGGACACATTCTGAGGTTATAGGCAGATGTGAATTTTGTGGGGACAATATCCAACTCAGTACATTAGGCATCTCTAAATTCTTTCTCTGCCTAGAGCCTTTGCACTTGCAAAAATTGCTGACATTCTCTAATTCTGTCAGTTCTTAGATTAAGGTCACCTCTTCAGAGAGGACTTCCATGTCTAAACTAAGGTGACCTCTTTTCATCATTCTCTGTAGTAGTGCCTCTATAGTGTCTTTCTTGGCACTTATCACAACATGTGATTGTATGTTTTCAACTTTAGAAAAACACAATCTCACTCAGATTGTGGAGCCCATGTTTGTTTTATTTACTGTTTTAGCCTCAGCATTTGGTGTTATTCTTGACACATAGTATGATGTCAGTAAAAAGTGATGAAGAAATACATGGAAGGATGGGCAAATGAATGAAATAGCTGACAATAAATAATAAATTTTTTAAAACCTAATTATACTCTTATAAACAACATTTTGCATTTTGCTCTAATAATTGACAATATTTTGAATATTTTTCCATTTGTATTTGCATCAACATTTATAGGAAATATTGAAGGCCTTCTAAGTGGGGTGATGTCTAGGAGGAAAAAAAATGAGAATAAACTGGATTTAATACTTGCCTCCCAAAGGCTTATAATTTAAGATAGAAGAAACAGATTAAAAAAGGAAAGAAAACAATAATCATTCTGAGCATGTTTATCCTAAAGGTGAATTAATTCTTCTCTACATATTCAAAAAATTGAAAAGTTTTAGGTTTATGGGCAGTTTACATTCTTCCAAAGTTTACCTTGAGTAGCAATAAACAAAGGTCTCTCAGAAGGCCTGGCACAGGATAAACAATAAATATTAGTCAAATAAATGAAGAAATGAATAGTTTGTAAAATGCCTGTAACGGAAATTAGGGGGAGTGGAATCAAATCATTATCTCTATGGAACAGGCACAGTATTTGCGGAGCTTAAACTGACAGGAACCATTAATACCTACAGCGTTTGCGAGGTGTTATCCTACCGCAGTTCCCAGTGAGACTGATTCCTGTGTGGCGGGGTCTGTCTTGCAATTTGAAAATGTGTGTCAAGGAATGCAAAAATGACAACAGACTAATCTGGCCTCCTCTTTGTTTAATTGAGGGACTTTCCATGACCCCTTTCAAAGAGAGATTGATTAATAGGCTTTTTTTTTTAGTTAATTAAATTCTCAATCTTTATGACCCAGAAAATGCTTAGTAATATACTGAGAAATATATGGTGTGTGAAAAATAGCAAGTATCATATAACCAATGGGTTAGATCACAATGGGACATTTTTAATATATTTATTTTTCTTCTCTACTAGAATAGGGGGGTGAAATTTAACTTTTTTCGACATGCTACTAAACATGTCTCATGACAATTTGAGGCATGGTCTTGGCAGTTTTCTTGGCAAAAAGCCTGAGGCTCTATTACTAATTTATCAGCATTGCTGTGCATCTCTGAGCTTGCTCTCTGTAATTCTCTCACTCTCATTCTCTTGGACCCTTATATTTATTCTCCGTATTAGGAGTTAACAGTGTTCCTCCTTTTTAGTGCACCTGCCTCTAGATGAATAATTTGAGTCATCACAGTCCAGAAACTCTTTGAAAATTCCTTTGTTGATAGTCACACAGCTGTATCCTGATCCTGAGACCACATTGGAGGCCCTTACTAACATGCTTCTATTGTCTTTCCTGGGAAGCATGTCCTTCTTGCATGTATGTTTCTTGCAAATTATTTCTTCTTGAGTTTTTGACATGATCTCATACAGTCAAGCTAGCACTTTATTCTTCTGGAGATAAAGGAGCAGGGGTGATTAGGATTTCACTTTCTTACCCTTTCTGATTTGCTCAAATCTGTGTGCTATTCCGAGAGAAGTCACCCTGACACATGTCATAGGCACTGTCAATTAGGTTAATAGATAAGCAGGCAGGGCGCTGGTATTGAACTGTGTCATTCGCCAATACTAGTGTACACAGAATGAAAGCTGGAGAGTCAGGATCTCTGACTCATGATGTGTTCTTTTTGAAGAGTGCATTGTGATTTTTGACAGAGGAAGGAAAGAGTTAGGACAAAACAAAGGAAGGAAGAATTTGTTATTTCTTTCCACTAGCCAACTCCCTGGTTCCTGTTGCCAAAAATATAACTTTATAAGACAAACACAATTCTAATCATATATCACTTTAAATTTAAATTGGAGATAATACCATATCTTTGGAGTCAAATTCTATATTTCAGATTAAAAAAAAACAACATGAGAAAAATAGGAATTGTTGGGGTCTCCTAATGAAAACAAATTCCATCATTTGTGTTAACACATATGGGTATTGAATAAAATTCAGCTTTACTGAATTATATCAGTTTTTAAAATATGTTTGCCGAATATAAGTTACTGTGCTACAGTGAGAAGTGTGTTATGATTTCTAGCAAACTATTTTACAGAAAGGATCTATATGAAGCGAAATAAGTATAATTTGGACCCAGTGATTATTATATGACAATGACATTGTCGTTGGACCTAGGACCACTCCCACCTGTGTCATCTGCAATAAAGCTGAAGACACGAACTATCAAATTAAAAAAAGACATGAGAAACTTAAAGTCATGTTGAGGAGTCTGTTCTTGGCTTTAGCAGCCCAAAGTAAAAATGTCCCCCTAAGGCTCACCACACAGAAAATGTCTACAAGGAACATACTTTAGACGTGCTGAACCTTATCTTCTTCCTGTAGTAGTTTGCCTTCATAGTTATCACGAAGGCTTCTTATCATGAATATGTCTTTCTAATTTCCAATTAGCTTTAAGAATAAGAGGATCGATGTATATATGTTATCAGCTACTCAGCTTCAAATGCCAATAAGAAGACAGTAACCTGAAATCAAATTAACTTTTTTTGAGAACCAACCTTAGGGTGACCCCTCTACTAATTCCCCAACTTTTATTGCACATGGGCAAGTGCTGGTTTTTAGTCTTTACAGGCATGTATGAATAATAAACCGCAGAAAATGTGAGCAAAAATATATGAGACAGGATAGAGTTTACCTATTCAAAAAACACGTTCAGGAAATATTAATATAAATGTTAAGGTCATTTTTAGCAATGTTCAGTTGAGCACATTGCTCACTGCTTTTTCACCAAAGTACTTATCAAAGTGTGAAAACTGTTAAAACATACTGTATAAGTGGAATGTGATAAAATTAGCACTCCATTAACAGAAAAAGAAAACAGAGAGACAGAGGAAGAACAGAAAAAATGCATTATTTATTTCACTTTTGCAGGGAAAAGTATGTACAAAATAACTATTTTATATTTTAATAGCAATATTCAATATTCATGTTGCTCTATAGATCTAAAAATGCTTAGATGGTTTTAAAAATGATGAATCTAGCTATAATTTATTAAAAATGTCAGTTTACTCTGTACTTGTATTTATTTCTTATGAATAGAACTGGAGAAAACTGTAACTGGATTTTTTTTTTCTTTTTTGGGGGGGGTGTCTTCCAGTGAAGACTGGAAAACCTGCCAGACAAATTCTAAAAGAGCCGTCACACTGTCTACCTGGATTTTTCTATGTGAAATTTTCACATATTGAAAATGCTTGAAAAATGTATTTGTACTGAACACGTGTAGACTTTTTTCTTATTATTTCAAATACAATAAAATATAAAAGCTACTTGATGGAACTTGCATTATATTAGGAATTATAAGTAATCTAGAGATGAATTAAAATATATGGGAGGATGTGCATAGGTTATATGCAAACACTGTGCCGTTTTATATCAGGGACTTGAGCATCTGCAGATTTTGATATCTGCAGGGTCCTGGAACCCATCCCCCATGGATACCAAAGGATGACTTTATTGCTACTTGATAATTCAGAAGTGTTTGTAGTCTAACATGTTCTTACGGTACCAGGGCACTTGTTGGAACAGAGGCAGCGTACATCATTCCTATTTGCGACACAATCATGAACCTTAGGACTAATAGTATGCCAGGAAAAATCCATCAGTTAAACACATTGTTTAGAAGGTTATAAAATTGAAAATATGCTATAGTATTTGAGAAGTTGGGATTTTAAGATTAATTAAGGCAACAGCAACTGGAGTCTTATGTACTTATAACTGAAACAAGGTGTAACCAGAAAAGTACTCCAAGTGGAAAAAACTGTCATGTGACCAGGGTCATATTCTGCAACTCTAAAAGGATGCTGCCCCTGATATTGTCCCATCCTCCACCCTCATATATCTTTAAATTCCTTTCTAACTGAGTCAGTGTACAATCTTACAATGTTTTTTTAATCATAAGAAAGTCCCTTGACCTCCCATTTCCCATCCAGCTTCTGCTCCATTTTTCTGTTCCCCTTTATAGCAAAACTCATCAAAAATATTATCCACATTCCTAGTATCCAATTGTCTTCATCCTTAGACTCTTTAACACATTCCAATTGCACTTTAGTTCCCATTGCACCACTGAAATTGTGCTTGGGGAGTCAAGGTCACCAACGATATCCATGTTCTCCAATCTAATGGATTTTTTTAAAAATAAAAATTGTATATATTTAAGGTGTACAACTTCATGTTTTGATATACATATATAGTGAAATGATTCTATAGTCAAATTAACATATTCATCTCTTCACTCCTCACACAGTTGCTTTTTTGTGGTGAGAGCACCTGAAATCTACTCTTTTTGTAAATTTTCAATGTTTAGTACAGTATTATTATCATCATCATGCTGTACATTAGACCTCTATATTTAATCATTCTACATAACTGTTAACTTTGTACTGTTACCAACATTTCTCCATTTTCCCAACCTCCTGACCGCTAGCAATCACCATTTTGCTGTCTGTATTTATTCAGCTTTCTAAGATTCCATGTACAAATGAGATCACGAAATATTTTTCTTTCTGTGTCTGGCTTATTTCACTTAGCATATTGTCCTCCAAGTTCATCCGTCGTTATAAATGGCAGGGGCAGGATCTCCTAGTTTTTAAAGGCTGAATAATATTCCATTGTGTGTGTATATATATGGACACGTGTGTGTGTGTGTGTGTGTGTGTGTGTGTGTGTGTGTGTATAACCCATCGCATGGGTTACATTGAATAAATACAGCAAATTCAAGAAAACTGACATCTTAATAATTTTGAATCTTCTAATCCACAAACATGATAAGAAACCACCATTTACTAAGATCTTTAATTTCCTTAATAATGTTTTATAGTTTCCAGTGTGGAGTTTTTGAAAAATTTTTGTTCTATTTACTTTTGGGTATTAAATGTTTTTGATGCTGTCATGTTATTGGTTTTTAAATTTCATTTTTACTTGTTCACTTTTAGTGTTTAAAATACAATTGATTTTTATATATTGATCTCATGCTCTGAGACCTTGCTAAATGGCATTATTAAATCTAAATAGTCTTTTTTAAAAAGAGAGTTTTTTTTTAAGATTTTCTAAGTAGATTAAAATATCATCTGTGAATAAAGATAGTTTTACTACTTCTCTCCAATCTGGAATTTTTGTTTTGCCTTATTTCAGTAGCCAGATTGTCCAGTACAATGTTGAATAGATATGATAAGAACAGATTGTCTTGGTTCCTGATGTTAAGGAGAAAGCATTCAGTCTTTCAACATTAAATATAATGCTAGCTGTAGGGTTTTCATAGATGACATTTTTAAAGTCAAGAAAGTTTAATTATATACATATATTACTTTAGTGTTTTTTAAAAATATCTTAAATGGTGTAAAATTTTTTCAAATGAGTTTTCTGTATCTTTGAAGTAATCATGTTGTTTTACTTTTTATTTTGTTAATGTGGAAAATTGCTTAAGATTTTAAATGTTACACCAACCTTCCTGGATTGAATCCCACTTGGGTCACTGTATTGGTCATTGTTCTCCATAGAAAAAGAACCAATAGGTCATATACACATCCTCCCCCTCAATACACACACACACACACACACACGCACATATACATGCATACATATACACAAACATATATAAACATACACACATACATATATACTATATTATTAGAAGGGATTGGCTCATGTGATTACATTGGCAAAGAAGTCCCTTGATCTACTGTCCACAGGCACGAGAAGCAGGGTACTGGTGGTATAATTTTGAGAACAGGAGGGCCAGTAGTATAAAGGCAGAGGACTAATGTCTCTCTTCAAGCAGTCAGGTAGAAAGAGAGAGAATTCGACCTTCCTCCACTCTTTTCTTTGATTCAAGTCCTCAACAGGATGGACCATGACCATTTACACTGGGGAGGGAAATCTACTCAGTCTACCAATTCAAATATTAATCTCCTTTGGAGATTAATACATCCCAAAATAATGTGTAATCAGATATCTGGGTATCCTGTGGGCCAGTTAAGATGACACATAAAATTAACCAGCACAGCCATTAAATATTATAGTTTTAGGAAGCGTTGCATTTTATTATTTAAAAAATAACATTTAGATGATGATAAAGGTTTTTGCATTTGTATCTATGAGAAATATTGGTTTCTTTCTTATATGTCTATCTAGTTTTTGTATTAGAGTAATACTGGCCCTCTTCAATTTTCTGAAAGCATTTGTATAAAAAACAGCATTATTTCTTATTTAAAATTTGGCAAAATTTATCTGTTAAACCTGAAGTTTTCTTTGATAGAAGATTTTAAATTATGAATTCATTTTTTCTAATAAATGTGTGACTATTCACATTGTCTATTTTTCCTTGACTGAGCTTTGGTAGTTTGTACTTTGTTAAAGAAATTAGTCCATCCTTTAAGTTGTCAAGTTTATTTGTATAAAATTTTGCACAATATTCCCTTATTATCTTCTGAGAGTCTGAAGGATTTGATGTCCCCTCTTTCATTTCTGACATCGGTTAATTGTATCTTTTCTTTCTTTTCCTTATCAATCTTCCTAGAGGTTTGATTAATTTTATTGATCTCATCAAAAAACAAGTCTTCGTTTTCATTAATTTTTTCTCAATTCTTTTTTCTGTTTCATATTTCATTAATTTGTTCTTTATTTTCCTTTTTTCTTCTTACGTTGACTTTAATTTGATTCTATTTTTCTAGTTTCTCAAGGTAGACAGATCATTGATTTTAAGCATTCAAGTTTATAAGTTTTCTTCTAAGTACTGCTTTGCTTGCATACTACAGTTTTTTAAATGACATTTCTTTATTTCATCTGGCCCAAAATATTTTCCAATTTTCATCGTGACTTCTATTTTGAGGCATGGCTTATTTTGATGTGTGTTTTTGAAGTTTTAATTATTTAGTGATTTTCCAGGTACCATTCTATTATTAATTTTTAGTTTATTTCCATTGTGGTCTAAGAATAAATTCTGCATATTTTAAAGTTTTAAATTAAGCTAGAATTTTATTTATTTGGAATGTTCCAGAATTTGGTCTATTTGATGTATGTTCTATATGAACTTGAAAATAATAAATATATATTCTCTTGTTGCGTGTAGTATTGTATAAATTTCAATTAGATAAGCCTGACTGATAAGTCATTGTTCAATTCTTCTATATATACTTAGCTGATTTTCTGCCAACTTCTTATAAATCAGTTGCTAAGAAAGGAATACTGAAATTTTCAACTATAGCTGTGAATGTTTTTATTTCTTCTTTTAGTTTTGTCAGTTTTTGCTTCATGTGTGTTGAAACTCTGTTATTAGCCACTTTTACATATAAGATTATTATGTTTTCTTGATGAATTGAAACTTATGAAATTTTTCCTTTGTTGTAATAATCTTTGTGTAACATCTACTTTTTCAGATATTAACATGGTCATTCAGGTGGCTTTTCTTTCATTTAGTTAAATTCTTTCCTCAGTAAAATTTACCCATTTTACCATGCAGTTTGCTATTTTTAACAAGCATAAATAGTTGTTAATTTCCACCAAAATCAAGGTGTAGAATAGGTCCATCATTCTCCACCCTCACATTTCCCCATGTCACTTTGGAGAGAGCTCTTCCCTATACAGCCTCTTGTGTGAACTGATCACTTTTCTAACTCTAAAATTTGCCTTTCCCGTAATGTTCTACAAATGCAATAATAAAATATTCCACCATTTAATTTTGCTTGCCTGATTTTCTTAGAATAAATATTCTGATATTTATCTATGGAAGTTTTGTTTTTTTTTCATTTCTGAAACATACCACATTATATGGATGTACCAGACAATACTGACACCATTTTTCTAATAATGCTCTTTCCAAGTTCTTGACCATCCGGCCAAACTGTTAGCTACTGGGTAAGAATGACTATAGATCTGTACCTCTGGATAACTCTGCTTCCAGGCAAATAACAGAGAGCTGTACTGCTTGAAGTTCTGAGCACCAAAAGGGTTTCCCATCACAATTGTCCTTGTAGGTTACTACTGAGTGGGGCTGTAATGCTGTAGTTTTTCACTGTCGGGTGGGCCAGTGTATCCTGCAGAACCTTCTGGAAACTAAATCTGATGCTTTCATTCCTCAGTCAGTTGGTTATAGTAACTTCCTCATGAGGTCATGTGTGGGGTTGAGAAGAGGCAATGCAGCAAGAGTAGGAACCATGACAATTCGGGCTGTTTCTCATGTAACTTATTTGTACCCCAGGATTTGCTCATGCCTGTTTTCGTATATACCACTTCTTGATAATGAAGAGCAGTGATGCACGCCTCTCCTTATGGCTTAGCAGGTCACACAGACTCCAACTTACTATGGGCAGCTCATATTACATGATAGTTTAGTGGCCTGTCATCAGGTGTTCAGTCTTTAGTAGGATTCAGTAGCAAGCCAGAAACTATATCTAAAAAAGTATAATTATTTCCAAAGAATGGAAATAGCTGTACTCCAGAATTCTACATGTTTGCATGAGTTTATGCTGAGTTCATGCTTTGTATGGGCTGCTCCCAGCAAATTATAAGTGATGCATATGCACTAAATCAGGCCCATTCCTGCGAGACACAAAACTCTTCTGACAGCTGACTCTAGCTGGAGGTCTTCCTGACAGCTGTACTGAACTTTTCTAGACTACATGGCAGTTCAGGGCACTTCTACCAACCTCCCTTCCTTCTTCCCTTCACTCCAGGTGAGACTTGAATTGTAGACTGATAGCACTCCCAGATTCCCCTGGCTCTCTCCCTACTTTCTTTCACACAGTGTTTTCCCTAATAAAATCCTTACATGTTTAATTGTAACATATGAGCTACTCTCGACTGCCTCCTCTTAGTATGAGCAATTGTCTACTCTGCCTGGGCAACTGCAATAGCCTCTTAACTAGTTTCCATGTTTCTACATTAGCCTCTGAAAATCTGTTCACTGATATTTTATGCTTTTACTGTTGAAGATTTTAGTACTAAAAAAATCCTTGCATAGTCATGAAGTTTATAATTTTCTCCAAATATATGCATATAGGCAATTATTATGAAAAATCTGAATTTTTCTTCTGAATAAGGTACTTTGGGGCAACACAAAAGAAATAAAAGCTGTGGTTCCTTTCAGACTCTTACAATTTATAGTGAAAGAAAAAATATACAATGACTACAGATAATGTAGATTTTTATGAGGTCAGGGCCCTTGTCGCTCATGTTCATTATTCTTTCCCAAATCTTAGTGCTGAGCTTTATATATAGTAAATTCTCAATAAATATTTGTGAAATGAGTTAATGAGATAACAAATCAATTGTATGGTTATTGTTTTCATTCAACAAATATATATGTGTATAAAATATATGCATATTATATATATATATATAGTGCCAACTATGTGTCAGGCAGTAATCTAAGGGCTGGAGTTAGAGCAAGGAATGAAATGAGCAAAAATATCTATAAAGTTCATGTGTGTGTGCATGAGAGATACAATAAATAAATCAGTAAAAGAGAAGGTAGTTACATAGTAATAAGCATTACAGTGAAAAATAAAATAGGGAAGAGGGATATGGACAGTGATGATATTGTGGGTGGGTCTCCCTCAGGTGACATTAGAGCAGAGAAACAATTGGGAGGAGGTCAGGGCGTTGAGGAAGCAGCTGAGCATGTATCTGGGGCAAGATCATTCCAGGTAGAAGGAAGAGCAAGTGCAAGCACCTCTTCAGGGCTTCAGAGGCCATTGAAAGGATGCTGGCATTTACTCTGAACAAAACAGGAAGGCTTTGGAGGGTTTGAAGAGAAGATCGCCATGCTCTGATTTAGGATGATGTGGTCACACAGGTGTCAAATGTTGTAGAACCTCATAAAGAGGGAAGATGAGCAGCAGTTGGGTTGTCTTCATGGAGAAAATCAATCTCCGGTAAGCAGGGATTCAGATTCATCTATTCATACCGCAAGTGCTCACCAAGCCACTCTTCATCCATAGCAGTCATAGGATGAAGACACAGTACAGAGCTAAGTGACAGTTCCCACTGATGGGAACGATTCAGGGCAGTTAGTAATTAACGCTATTAGGGAGGATGAGGGCCAACTGATGGCAGAAGTTTGTGAGAAAGCAGGAAGAGGGAAAATTCTGTGCTTAATTGGAGGTACACTCTGCCACTGCAGGCCTGGAGACTTGGAGTGAGATGTTGAAGGAGTTGCTGTCTGATGGCATTATTTTCTCTGGGAAGCAGAAGAAAGAACCTCTGCTGAGAGTGCAGGAGGAATCTGAATGCTCTGATAATTTATTCATGTGTTCAGTGATTGGAAAGTCCCTGAGCATGAATCTTTGTTGTGGCCATCGTTGTTGCTGCTTTCTGTCTAAAAGTGTCAGACAATAAAAAACAGGCTCTGTGATTTTGATAAAAATTACTGTAATAAAAACTAGGAGTTGAACAATGAAGCATTTGGAATAGATGATAAATTAAATAGACAGATAGATAAGCAGTCCTAGATTTCCTAACAAGTGCTGGCTACTGTGGGGTTTTACATGAAGTGTGTCATTAATACTCCCAACAATTCCATAAAATAATCTTTTATTATCAAACTTTAGATATGAAAACACTGAGGTTCAGAAAGAGTAAGTGACTTTCTAATCACCACAGCATAGCTGGAATTCGAAACCAAATTTGTTTGACCTCCAGGCTCATTGACAGTTGCGAATATCACCCTCATTTTTAGTTATGAAGAAATTGAGGCATGAGGAGTTGCAGTGACTTCTCCACAATCACACAGTTAGTAAATGATGGATCTGAAATTCAACCCATGCTATCTGATACTAGAGCCTAAACAATTGTGTCTTCTTCTGTTCACTTGCTTCCATTGGAGATTTCTGCTATGGCAGGTCTTTTATAATTTACCATCAGTGACTTTCCAGCCAGGGATATTACTATTAAGCTTTGTTACCTCCCTTGTTAGCTGCTGTTATAATTGAGGCTGTCAACATCATGGAAGAAAATTCCTCCTGCAGTAAAGAAGCCTTGGATAGAAGTAGAGAACGACCAATTTTTTTCCCTCTGGGTCCTAAGAGAGTTGGTTCTAGATTCCAAGTTGGGGCTTCCCATTGCTAGATGCTGAGGTTTGAACCAGTGGGCCCTATGAGTAACCTCTTCCCAGAGCCAATTTCATGGAAAGCCACCCACTACTCTGTGATGTTCTTTAGTTATCCCCCAAGCCTTCTGGATCATTTAAAAATCCCAGTGGGTCTTAGCTTTATTTTGGGGAATAATAAAGATACAGACCAAGAAATATCAGCTTGGATATTAAAGAAATGGTGTCTTAATTTGTTCTTGCTACTGTAACAAAATACCTTAGACTGGGTAATTAATAGACAATAGAAATTTAGTGCTTATATGAATAGTTTGTGAGGCTGGAAAGTCCAAAATCAGGGTGCAAGCAGATTTGGTGTCTAAATGGGAGCCCATTCCTCATAGATGGCATTTTCTATGTGTCCGCAAATGGTGGAAGAGACAAACAAGCTCTTTGGGACTCTTTGATAAGGGCACTAATCCCATTCATGAAGGCAGAGCCGCATGACCTGATTTCCCCTCAAAGGCGCTACCTCTTAATATGATCAATTGGAGATTAAATTTCAATATGAATTTAAACACAAACATTCAGACTATAGCAAATGATGAGGGAGGAAAGTTTTGCAGAAGTCTATGGTGGCAATTATTTATTTAGACCATAAAAATAACAACCATTGTGGATTTGTGTAACATGTTAAGTATTTATGTAACAAGAATTTCCAAGATTATATGAGAAGGGTAAAGTAGCATAGGACTGTATTTCTTGGCATTAACAGGACAGGGACTGAGACAAGTATTTTGGATTATTATTTGGACTTTTAAGATGGTGTGCTACAATGTAACAACTCTAAGAGCATCATTAACATTGACTGGACTTGCACTTCAGGGGTAGCCAATATTAAGAATGCAGTGTGAGTAGTGCTCCCTAGGATTGCACAAATCAGTAATCTTGTTTAAAGACAAGTATTATACCCTGAAAATTGGAGAGATTAGAGATATTTGAAGTGCGTAAAAACCATTGTCATTATTATTTAGTCAATACTATGAGCTGTTTACATTCATTGTATCGCTAATCTTTATGACAAGTTCTCCTAGGTAGCTATTATTATCCCTATTTTACTGAGAATGAAATTGAGACATAAAAGGTTAAGTGACTTGAACAGGGTCACATAGTAAGTGGTTAAGTTGGAATTCAAACATAGGCCATTTTATTCCTCAGCTTTTCAACATACTATCCTGCCAAGACTGAGTCTTGGGCAACAGAAGGATCAATTTAGAAAACAAGAGAGAGTATGAGAAGAAATAGGGGAGTCAGAAATGTTGAGGGCAAGAAAACCTGATGGAATTCCAGATGGAAGTCATGATCAGTAGTATGAGACGCAGCAGGAAGTCAAGATAGTAAAAGGGCAGGAAAAACAGACTAGGATTGCAAGAGTTAGTTGGTAACTGTTGGTGCAGTGGAAGCCAGATTTACCTATTAGAAGTGAAGGAATATTCAGAAAATAGTGACAATACCTACCTAAGGAAAGCTTCCTTTTAAGCGATTGGAAATTAAATAAACTAATAGAAAAATAGAACAGTGAGTATATCAGCCAGAATACACTGATTTAAACTTCAGTAACAAACAACCTTCAAACCTTAACGGCTTACATGGCAAACATTTCACCCACTACATGTCCTTTGGCTGACATTCTGCTTCATGTCCCCTCCATTTGGGACCTGAGCTGATGGAACATCCACCTTCTTGAGAGCTGACAAGTATCAGAAGATGGAAAGGGAGCTCTGGACAAGTTTGCATTGGCAAGCATGTGTTCTATTAGAAGTGACACACGTCCCTACCCCTCACTACCCTGTGATGGGATCTATTCTCACAGCCCCACCTAATCACTAGGACTCAAACCAGACACGGACATGTGGTACAAATGACTTCCATAGCGTGGAAACTGCAGGGGGTGATAGTATCCAGGATTTTCTTCTCCCAAGACAAGTTTGATGTTTTAATACTTGAAGAAGGAAGAAAGCAACTGATAGAAACAGGAAAGACTGTGAATATAACAAGACATGTGTAAGTTACAGAGTGAAGCCTTTACAGTGGAAAAGACCGTGATGAGGAACAAGGGAAAAGGATCAACTTGAGAATGGACAAGTCCTCTGAGACTATGGTGAGTTTGAGACAAAGAGAGAAAAATACTGGAGTGAAGAGAGGGAGAGGCTGAAACAGTTACTGGAGAGGGACTAGAGAGGCCTAACTATGCCTCGTAAATCCTTTCAGGCCCATATTGAACAAACAAAGCTGTAACCTGAACTCAAAAGGACAAAGGAAACCATAAGTCTAGATGGCATCTGAAATAGAGTTTTACTTTCCTTCTTAGGAAAAAAGAAAGGTATTTTACAGTTATGTGGTTTCCTTCACATATGGGAAAAACACAACAACCCTGCAGCACATGCTCTGGCTGTCCGTGTGGATAAACGTTTAAAAAATGAACAATTTATGGGTAAGAGAATTGTCCTGATCAGGGGTCCCACTTATCTTCACTAAGCTGTCTCCCAGTGTGAGACTGGACAAGCCAGCCATCCATATCTTGGTTTATTTAGATAAAGGATTTTGACTCATATTTCCAAGAAAATGGATCCTATCCCAAAAGCTGAGCAGAAAATTCCCACAGAGTAATTTAATCAATCCCTGGAAACACATCATTGTTTTTCCAGAATTAGGGAGCACACAAACATAATTTGCTATGTATATTCTTTAAGACTCTTAAAGTTACAAGTAGCAAAAAACCCAGCTGATATTAACACAAACTGAACCAATAGGGAATATATTGTTTCTTATAACTAAAAAAAATCCTGGGTGTAGAATTAGGCTCCAGCTGCATCTAGGGTTTCAAAAGCGTCATCAGGACTCCATTATTCTCTCTCTCTCATTCTCTCATTTCTTTCTTTTTTTATGTCTCCATCTCTGAGGCCTTCTTTTGGCTTTATTCTCAAACAAGCTCCCTTACATGGTAACAAGATGCCCACCAGCATCTCCATGTCTACATTATATAAGACTAAGAAATATATTTCTCTCTAACAATTTCAACAAAAATTCCACAGTTCTGTTTTACTGGCTCTGATTGGCTGACTTGGGCCATGTGACCATCCTGGATAGAATCCTGTGATCTGCCCTGATTGGTCAGGTCCAGAGCACATTCCCCGCCTCTGGCTGGGGATGGATCTGGAGCAGGAATATCATCCCAAGGAAAATTAGAGCATTGCTAGGAGATAAAGGGGCAATGGATGCTGTTGAGGCCCAAACAATGTTCACTACATTCAAAAAAATTTATAATTTCTAGACTTTCATACATTCTCTAAAGTTTTGGACTCACAATGATAATGTTTCTAATCAAAAAAACTAACATTGTTCATGTTTTTTTTTTTAATTCATCTACTTTTCTTTAGATGGCACTCTTAGTAAAGACTGTATTGAAACACAAGAGGAAGGTAATAAGGAAAAAGAAAAACAGAATCAAACATGAGCTAAAGTCAGAATATTTTTATTGATGGCTAACTAGAATTATTCTGTAATTACCCCACCACAACCCTGAAAGTGAGTCACCAAGAACTGAATATTTATAAGCTCTCTGACCTTAAAAAATTCAAAATCTCAAACGGGGTCACCTAAGGAGACTGTGGAAAACTTCCATGCAACTTACTGGCAGATGATTTCAGTTCTTATTTCAACAAGCTTGGTATGAAATGCATGCCATCTGGTTACTGGGAAAATGCTAGTGCATATTAACTGCTTGTGCGAGAGGCATTCCTGCCATTTAGTTGTAAATGATTGCACCTGCAAATGGGGGGGAAAAAAAGAGCATGTCTTATCATTTGCTCCCAGGGCTGGAAGATTTGATGACACAATACTACTATTTCATCCACTTTTAAAATCTGCATCTGATCAGTACAGCTGTTCTCCCACAACTATTTTGAATGTGCTATGTTGTATACTAGAGCATAAAATGTTGGGGGAAGATTTTAAAATATCACTAAATATGAAAACTGCAATAGTCTCTTTCCATGTCTTCAAGGCATTTCTGACTATTTCAAGATAAAATGCAGGTACTTCTGAATTTGATTTTAACTCTGTTAAAGAAGTCTATTTCAGGAAAGAAAGTTGTATGCAATTTTATACTTCCCAGGCCTGACTCACCTGAGATGGTCGGCACACCTCTGCCTAAGATGAAGTCATGTAGGCATAAGAGAGAAATCTCCTCGTGTGGGCCCTTCATCACTTTCCCAGTAAGACAATAGTGATTATCTATGCATCTCGTTTAAACTGGGAGATTCACATGATTTAAAAATCAAAAACCTGGTTCCAAAGAGCCCTGCAATACTATAGTCTAACTACTTTGTGGATTCAACCTTCATTTCATTTGTGATGCACTATGTATTGCCCTCAACATTGCAAAACCAGTGTAGATGAAAGGAGTTCTTGTTGGTACAGCAGAAAGATGATAGAATTTAGAGTTTAAACAGCATTTATTCATATCCTAGCTCTGCCACATATTAGCTCTGTGATCTTAGGGAAATTACTTTGCAATCTGAGATTTAGTTTCTTGAAAGGGGATTAAATACAATTATCCGAGGGAAGATGAGAATTTTTAATGAAATATTGTATGAAAGTGCTTGGCACATAGCTAGAATTAAATAAATGTTAGTCTAATGTCTCTTTCTCAACTCAATCATTATAGAAGAGCTCTGTTGCTTTCAGTCTTCCCTAACGAATCTCATCTACCTGCTGAATTTACAGCACACACAAATTATTCTCTGTTTAATGAATATTAGTTACAGAATTGGATTGTAAGCTCTTCGTGGGTAACAAGCAGGCTTTCTTGTCATTCATGGGTGTTGGGTATTCCTCCAGCACATATGGAAACTTTCTAGGTAGTGTATTTAATATGTCTTTTTGTTGAACAAGAGCTTTGATAACCGACTAGCAGGGGTGATCTCTCTCATAGAATAGAGCAATTCAACTACTGAGGTGCGCACACCACAGAAAATATGGCCAAGTCTCAGGAATACTGAATTATTCAATCAAGTGGCAACAAACATAATTATTCCACACCACCCCTGAGGAGAATACCCCACTCTGTCTTCAGAGATGGGATAGACCTATCAATCATGACAACTGAGTAGTAAGTTGGACCCCAACACTGGATGGGCGGCTGGGCTTGCAGGATACCTGATGGAGCTTTCAAATCAAGAAATGTGATGTGGAAATCAAAACCAAATGGTAAAATCTTTGAAGACCTGTAGCAGCTTATAAACAGAGAAGGCCTGGTACAGAGTACAACAAATTAAAGAGACCAGGGATAAGCGTTCTTGACTATTGCCTATCTTTGAAGAGTATATCATAAGATTGAATGGTTGAAACCATGTTATTCTTCTAGTTCTTAATGGTTTTTTTTCCCCAGGGAAAAAATGTTCAACAGACACATAAATTTGCTTTTTAAACATTTAATTTTACTGTATGAAATTCTAAATGGTAGGAATTTTTTATTTAAGGCATTTAGTTTCCCTTAACACCATTTTAATGGGTGATATTTGTGATTAATAATATTATCTTTTAAATCAATGTTTTATCTTTAAAATGTTTCATATTATTAATACATTTCATATTAAAAATTATTTTTTAAAGAGCTTATGCTCCCTTGGCTAGATTTAGTTAATTCACACTAATGATGTTTTGATTAAGAGAATTTTTTCACTGAATTCATGTGGCTTTTTTTTATAAAAAAAAGTATTTAATAATTCAGTATCGAAGTTGCATTTTATTAATTGAAGCTGGGATTTGATTTTTTACATGCTAAATGTTGTTGCCACTGGAAACATTACTTAAGTAATTGTTGGTTTATTGTACAGGTTGGTTAAGGTCAAGGAGACTAAATCCCAGCTTGGATTTCAGAAATGACAGAACATATCTGTTTTGATCAGGGAAGTAGTATGTGCATAAAGAAGTTCTCTTTCTTGGATTATACCACTTTGCTATTTTAAGGTCTTTAATATTTTATGCATTGTGCATTTGTCAGACAAGAAGATACTTTTCCCCACTATAAAAGCATTTTTATTAAAGAAGTTATAGTCCAAAATAACAACTTATGTTCCAGTTAGTAAAAGGTGATCAAAACTGTAAAGATACAAGGTATAATTCTGCAAAGAATATAAATATTATTATTAATCATTAATTACCTTTAATATTGTTTTTTTATCTTTTTATTTGGTTTCAAAGACAATGATTTTGAAATTAAATATGTTTAAAATAATTCTTTAAAGTTAAATACTATTCAATGTTTAAGGCTGCCTTTAATTATTTGATGTTCTGTTTAATTGCACAGTTCTCTAATTCTGCTTTCAATATAAATGTAATCCCAAATTCTCATTTTGCTCTTCACAGAAATGTAGTGACTTGAATTAAAAACTAGGGTTAGAGAGTTGTTACAGATTAATTATTGGAAACATTTGAATGCTAGGCTGAGAAGTTAGACTCAATAAAAAGACTAGAACCATTGAAGAACTTTAAGGAGAATTATATGACTATAGTGGTGCTAATTGGCAAAATAGAAAGAAAAGATACCACAAGAACAGAGCTGATTTTTCTTGGAATTACTTTTGCCCTTCACGTGCCTCCTTTGCTCTATAGCCTCCCATTCTACACCTCTTCAAGTGCTGAGTAAAGGACATGAAATAAAAAATTCAGATTGGTCACTTTGACACTTAATGACTAAAATTATGGAAACTTAGAGTCATCTTATTTAATATCTTATTTAGCATTTGAGTTTTTACCTTATTCAGTATTTCTTGTTTTCCCTATAAGGTTCTTTATTACAGACGATGCTTTTAATTCACTATATCCTGATCTAGTTCATTCAGTTTTTGAAAAAAAATTCTCAGAGTTCACTTTATTTGATTAGAATATGTTTCTTTTAGATTGAACATTAGTCCTCGATTCACTTCCTGAAATTACTTAGAACAAATCAACTCTCTTTCTTAGGAGAATTTTTCAAGTATTTGAACACAACTTGTTTTCAACTTAGGATGTTCTACTCTTGAATAAATGTTTAATTTCATTCTTTTTTTTTAAATTTTTTTTATTTCAGGAAATTATGGGGATAAAAACATTTTGGTTACATGTTATGACTTTGCCACATCCCAACCATGATTTGAGACATGCCCTTCCCTCCCTGTAACGCTCACCGCATTCATTACTTGTGAGTTTACCCACCCCCAACCCCTAAAGAATATTACTGCTGTGTGAGCACCTTAGTGTTGATCAGTCAGTGCCAGTTTGATGGCGAGTACATGTGGTGCCTATTCTTCCGTTTTTGTGATACCTCACTTCAGAGGATGGGCTCAAGCTCTATCCAGAAAAGTATAAGAGGTGCTAGATCACTGTCATTTATTATAATTGAGTAGTATTCCATTGTATACATATACCATATTTTATTAATCCACTCATGGATTGACGGGTTCTTGGGTTGTTTCCATATCCTTGCTATAGTGAATTGTGCTGCCATAAACATTTGAGTGTGAATGTCTTTATTACAGAATGACTTTTGTTCCTTTGGGTAGATGCCTAATAGTGCTATTGCTGGATCAAATGGTAGTGTTACTTGTAGCTCTTTGAGGTATCTCCAAATTCTTTTCCACAGAGGTCGCACTAATTTGCAGTCGCACCAGCAGTGTAAGAGTGTTCCTATCTCTCCACATCCTTGCCAGCATTTGTTGCTTTGGGAATTTTTGACACAGGCCAATCTTACTGGAGTTAGATGATATCTCATTGTGGTTTTGATTTGCATTTCCCTAATGATTAGAGATGTTGAATATTTTTTAATATGTTTTCTGGCCATTATTCTGTCTTCTTTTGAAAAGTTTCTGTTCATGTCCTTTGGCCATTTATTGATGAGGTTATTTGATTTTTTCTTGTTGATTTTTTTGAGTTCTAGATAGATTCTTGTTATTAGTCCTTTATTGCTTTGAATTGGAAATTTTAAAATATCTACAAAAAAAATCCTAGTCCCAGTTAGCTTCATTGGTGATTTCTACCAAACATTTAAAGAATTAATACCATCCTTCACAAACTCTTCTGAAAAATAGAAGAGAAGGATACACTTTTGAACTCATTCTGTGAGGGCAGTATTGCCCTGATACCAAAACCAAACAAAGCTCAAGCAAAAAAAAAAAAAAAAAAAGGACATACTGTACCATACCAATATTTTTATGATTATTGACAGAAAAATTCTCAACAAAATCTTGCAAAAGAATCCAGTAACATAAAAAAAAAAGAAAATTATACACCATGATCAAGTGAGAATCATTCCAGGTTGATTTAACGTGTCAAAACTGGTTAACATAATATGCCTTATGAATAGAATAAATGCCAAAAAACACATGATCATGTCAACAGATTTTTTAAGGGAATTTCCTCAAGTGATAAATGGCATGCATGAAAATCCCACAACTGATGTTCTTAATAGAAAAAGACTGAAAGCTTTACCCCTAAGATCAGAAACAAAGCAAGCTTGTCCACTCATGCCATTTCTATTCAATACTTTACTGGAAGATCTAGCCAGACCAATTAGGCTAGCAGTAGAAGTAAAAGACTCAGTTCGAAAGGAAGAAGCAAACTGTCTCTATTTGCAGCAGCAACAGCATGATCTTGTATATAGCAAATCCTAAGGAACCCACTAAAAAAAACTATTAGAACTAATAAATAATTTCAGCAAGGTTTCAGGATGTAGGATTAATATATAAAAATCAATTGTATTTCTACACCTTAGCAATGAACAATGTGAAAATTATATTAAAACAATTTTATTTACAATAGCTTTAAAAAGAATAAAATACTTAGGAATACATTTAACAAAAGAAGTGCAAAACTTAGAAAACTACAAAACATTGTTGAAAGAAATTACAGAATACCTAAAGGAGAAGAAAAACATCCCACATTCATAGATTAGAGGACTTTAATATATTAAGATGACAGTATTTCTCATATTGACCTACAGATTCAAAACACTTCTTACCAAAATCTCAGCTTCTCTTTTTTTCTGCAAAATTTAAAAATGAATACTAAAATTCAAAAGGAACCAGAATATCCAAACAATCTTGAAAAAAGAACAATGTTACAAGAATCACACTTTATGATTTCAAAACTTTCTGCAAAGCTAAAATAATCAAGTCAGAGTGGTACTGGCATAAGAATAGACATATAGATCAATGAAATAGAATTTTTAGTCAAGAAATAAATCCTTATCTTGATGGTCAATTGATTTTAAACAAGGGCGTCCAGTAGTTTAGTGGGAAAAAATAGTTGTTTTCAACAAATGGTGCTAGAACTATTGAAAATCCACATGCAAAAGAATGAAGATGAAACCATCCCATACATGATGCACAAAATTAATTGAAATTGGTCGTAGACTTACCTTATAGCTAAAACTATAAAGATCTTAGGAAAAAAAAAACATAAGAGTAAATCTGTATGACTTTTAGTTAGGCAATGGCTTCTTAGATGTGATACTAAAAGTAGAACCAACCAAAGGGAAAAAAATAAATTTTTTTTTTGTCAAAATAAAAACTTTTGTGCTGCAAAATACTATCAAAAAGGGAAAAGAAAACTCTTAGAATGATAAAAAAATTGTAAATAATTTATCTGATAATAGACTTGTATCTAGAATTTATTTAGAATTCTTATAACTCAACAATAAAAAGACAAATAGCATGGTTTAAAAGTGTATAAAAAATGTGAATAAATATTTCTCTAAAGAAGATATATAAATGGACAATAAGCACCTGAAAAAATGTTCAACATCATTAGTCATTAGGAAATGTAAGTCAAAACCTGATTTTTCACCCATTAAGCAGTTACAATTAAGCAGGTAGACAATAAAGACAATAATAAGTTTTGGAGAGATTGTGGAGAAATGGGAACATTTATACATTGTTAGTGGGGATGTAAAATTGTGCAGTACCTTGGAAAATAGTTTGATAGCTCTCCAAAATATTAAACATAAAGTTACAATGAAACTCAGCAACTTCACTTCAAGGTATAAAATCAAGAGAATCAAAAAATCTATATTCATATAAAATCTCAGGTATGAATGTGGACAATTATTCATAATTGTTAAAAACTGGAAACAATCAAAATTCTCATCAATATATGCATGGATAAATAAAATATGGTATTTCATAAATGAAATATTATTCAGCCACAAAAGAAATGAAATATTGATTTATGCTACAACATGCATGAACCTTGAAACATTGTGCTAAATGAAAGAGGACTATTACTAAAGATTACTAAAGATTATAATTTGTATGATTCTGTTATATAAAATGTCCAGAACAGACAAATCTCTAGAGACAGAAAGTGATTGCCTAAAGAGGGGAGATGGGATGCAAGTGATTGCTAATGGATATGGGGTTTCTTTTGGGGGTGATAAAAAATGTTATAAAATTAGATTTTGATGATGGTTGCACAACTCCATGAATACACTAAGAAAACATTGAATTGCACACATTTAATGGATAAATTGTATAGTATTTGATTTATATTTCAATAAAACTGTTAAAAAGATAGCATTGAAGTATTTAAACTAATTTGATTTGAAACAATTTCTACTAGATTACCAGATTGAATTACACCAAATACCGAAAAGTTACGAATGAATGGAGAGAGCAGTCTTGGAAGGTTCATATTTGGTTCATGGCTCTGAAAGGAATTATGCTTTCAAATTTATTACAAGTTAACATCTGTCTCTGCCTATAAATTTCAATGAAAAGTTGTGGTCAGTTTTAAAATCAAATTTACTCACTGGTCTTACTCCAAAAGTGGCTAGCCTGTCAATGGCCAGAAAAACACTCTGTGTTTAGTCTCATTATGCAAGGGCAAAGGAGAGTCATGACAAACTCAGAGAGTTCTTTGCTCCCAGGGAAAATGTCACTTCATAGATTATTCCAAAAGAATGATAAGCTTTTAATGCGTCTTTTGCTGGCAACTGTCCACATGAAAAAAAAAATTAATGCTATGAATTATTTAAATAATATATAATTTCCCAGTTACTTGTATTTGACTCCTTTTTTTGTTTTTTTAATAGAATGCCCAATTCAAAATATCATATAATACTAGCCAAATGCATTTTGGGTCCAAACAAGTTAATTCCTCTTCTGTTATAGATTTTAGTTTTTATATATTACTGTAATTTGTATTCTTCAAGAAAAAAGAACTATTATGTGAACACAATTTTGTTTTTGAATTGAGTTTGAGGAGTCATTAATTGAACTTCAAGATAAATCAGTTTGGGAAGACAAGATGGTATATAGAAATACATCTTGAAAAGTGATTAATGAGATCGAGGGAAATGATAAATAACATGTTTCCTTGGAAATCGACTGTAAACACCCTATGTTTGAATGATATTGTGCATCTTCAGTTTGCAGCCCTGCCACCTAGACTCATTTTTCTGCCACTAGCAACACAGTTGTTATATGTCTTCTGCAAAACACAACAAAAAAACACCAGAATGTTTGCTTTCCTCTTGGTTATTGATGTCTTTCCTTTGTTTGGTAAAATAGTCCAGTGACCAACAGATAGGTTGAATTCATTAAAAACATGAAAATATTGTACCTGAAGAAAGTGAGTAGGAGCAGGGAGACAGTGACCAAGAGCTCCCTCTGGGGCATTAATGCTTCTTTCCTAAATGCTGTGAGTTAATTCTTATTACTTCTTACAAATGACATTTATTGGTCAGCTTCCCCGGTGTACGCTATTTGGGTGATAGCTACACCAAAAGCCCAGAATTCCCAACTACACAATACAGCTATGTAACAAAACTGTACTTGTACTCCCTAAATCTATAAGAAAACTTTAAAATAACTTTCATCCTGGGTTTACAGTAAGATTAGAGCATTCAGGAATTCATAACTAGACATATATGTAAAGAGAACCAAGGTCAGCATCCTTTTCCTCCCTTCATTCCACTAAGTTTATGGATTTGAATTTACATTGGCCAGGGAAAGGTAATCTCAGAATAACAATTTTCAGTTACTTTAATGTTAGCTGGACTTCCCCAATTCACTTTAATCTGCTATGTTGAATTTTCTGTATTTATTATCTCTTAAAAATAATCATATAAAGCCCAAATAAGACAGAGAATAGATACACTATTTTCTTTGTTGTGTTTGTTTTTATATAATTCAACACAGGCTGGCATGTGAGAAGGAAGCATGCTGTAAATGGGGTTTCATGTCAGTAGCAAGACATCAAAACAGGTATTTTCTAGATTGGTAGATCAATTTTTTGATAAGAGCCATATTCAATAATGAACAGGAACTTGGACCAACACGTTTGCTAGTCATTCCTTGTTTGAAGTGGAAAACACATTATAAATGTAGATGGTTACACATCAGGAATTAATTTCTCTCACTACTTCAACCCACATTAAAAATGTACTGTATAAAGCTTTATTTAAGGGGAGAAGGACATTTAATCATTTTTATAAAAATAACACAGGTGAATGCTTCTGAGCAGGGCAATAAACAGGATGAATGCTATAATTTCTGACATATCATAGAAAAAACTTTCTGATAATAGACCTCTTCCCCAACTGAATTCATTGACTGTAAAGACAAGGTGATATGAACTGTAATAAATAAGATGTTTAACCTTTGAAATTCTGGACTATTTTTGAAATAGTCATTTATTAAAAAAAAAAAAGAAATGAAAAACTGACAACACTGCAATCTTGTAGTGGCTGAGACAAGGGCTTTGGAGTCAGACCCACTTGAGTTTAATACTATTCCCTTGGGCACTGGCTTTAACCTTGAAGGTGTTAGTGTAACCATGCTGAACCTAAATGCTTCGTCTCTAAAACTGGGATAATAATATTGTCTGCTTCATAAGCTGGTTGTAAGAATGAAATTTTTAAAAGCCCACTTTAATAATTTCAATTATTACTAAATTCTACTCTGCAAAAGCATTCAATTAAGTAGCAATAAAAATACTTGTTAACTTTTTATTACCTCTATGACTATACACAATAATCTCAAAGGAAGTGGAATTCAGCACACATTAAATGGATGTTATTTAAGTTTAAAGATATAAAGGTTACAGTAATTAACTATTAGAGCATGTATATTATATGTTTATTCAATAATTGACTTGCAGGTAGAAATATACTTAAAACTGTGTATAAATAGATTGTAACGTAAGATATGTCACAGCCTTCTTGCATTTAGGGACACTAGTACCATGCTTAGGGGCCATGTTAAACAGCAAAATCATGAACAAAAAGCAAAAAAATGTGAAAAAGATATTACTAAGTAGGGAAAAAGACACTTCTCGACAGTATGACAGCTGAAACAAGAAGACAGAGTATCACCTTGTTGCATCTCAGCTGTGAGTGTGCACATTGGGTGGCTCAATTTTTTGCCACTCTGCGTAAACCCACAAATGACCATGAAGTGCTTTCAGTATTGATTTTGAAATTGCAAATAAATTTTAGTAAGTAGGCAAATTCACAAGTAGAGAATCCTCAAATAATCAACTGTATATAGACTTCCTCGGGGTGGGGCTCTTAATATATATGTTATAATATTATAACTTCCCACATTGCTCTGAGTATATCATATTTTAGAACTTTTTAATTAGATTTATCAGACTTTTCATAGAAATGGTTTTGTATTCATATTTGAAAAATGAAGCCAGCCTTTTTTTCCTTCATTTATCTCTTATTTTATCAAAATATAATATTTACCTTTTTAGAGTATAGTTTGGGCAAATATATACAGTACAGTCATAACCACCTGCAAAATCAAGATATAGAACACTTACCACATCTCAAACATTCCTTCATGGTTCTTTATAGTCATCCTCTCTCTCAGATCGTCTCTAGCAACTGATTTGATTTCTGTCCCCATAGTTTCACTCTTTTGAGAATTGATTTAAAGTCTATTTTACCTGATATAAGAATAGCTACTCCTGCTCACTTTTTGGTTTTTCATTAAATATTTTCCTCCCTTTACTTTGAGTCTATGCAAATCTTTATGAGATAAATGTGTTTCTTGGAGATAGCATATATTTGAGTTGCGTTTTTTTAAATCCATTTTGCCAGTCTGTATCTTTTAAGTGGGATGTTTAGGCCATTTATATTCAATGTTAATATTGCTATGTGAGATACTATACCAGACATCATGTTGATTGCTACCTGGTTGCTTTGTTTTCTCCCATGTGTTGCTGTTCTGTAAGAGCTGTGAGTTTTTACTTCTGGTTGTTTTCACATTGGTGGGTATCAATTGTTCTAATTGATGTACAGGATACTTTTAATGATTTCTTGTATGGAAGGTCCAGTGGTGACAAATTTTCTTAGTGGTTGCTTGTAATTCTTCTTCAGTTTTGAAGCTTAGTTTTGCAGGATACAAAATGCTTGGCTTACAATTATTCTGTTGAAGAAGACTTAAGATAGGACCCTCTCCCTTCTGGCTTGTAATGTTTATTCTGAGAAGTTTGCTGTTAATCTGATGGGTCTGTCTTTGTAAGTTATTCGATGCTTTTATCTTGCAGCTTGTAGGATTTTCTCCTTCACTTTGATTTTGACTGGTCTGATGATATGTGCCTTGGAGATGTCCTGTTTGCAATGACTCTTCCAGGAGTTCTGTGACTTTCTTGTATCTGGATTTCTAAATCTCTAGCAAGACCAGGGAGGTTTTCCTCCATTATTCCGTAAAGTTGGTTTTCCATGCTTTTTGCTTTTTCTTTTTCTCTTTCAGGGATACCTATAATTTTTATGTTTTGTTATCTTTCATAGTCCCATAATTCTTGAAGACTTTGTTCATTCTTCTTGATTCTTTTTTGTTCATTTTTGACTGACTGGGTTAATTCAAAAGCCTTGTCTTCCAGCTCTGAAATTTTTTCTTCTTCTTGTTCTAGTCTGTTGTTAAAACATTCTGTTTTGTACTTCCCTGAATGATTCTATGATTCTTTCATTTCCAAGAATTCTGTTACATTTTATTTCAAAGTATCTATCTCTTTAGTGAATTTTCCATTTATGTCCTGAATTATTTTTTTGGTTTATTTGTATTGGTTTTTGACTTGGTCATTGATCCCATTGTACTTGGTTTTGATCCATATTTTGAATTCAGTATCTGTCATTTCATAAATTTCCTTTTGGTTGGAATCCATTGCTGGAGAGCTAGCGTGATCCTTTGGGAGTGTCAAAAAGCCTGTTTTTTCACGTTCTTTTTCTGAGTTCATACACTGGTTCTTATGAAAAACCCTTATGCCGGTTTTTTCTCACCTAACATCTCTTCCCTCAGTGCAAAACAAAATTGGTTTGTGGTATGCTTGTTCTCCTTTGGGAGCCCTGCTACTCAGTGCAGAAATGGAGAGGTAACTGTCTTTTGGTTTGTGCCAGTGGGTATCCACTATAGTGTTGCTGGCAACTGGAATCAGTTGGAACTTAGACCCTTGGGAGGGTGTCCAGGTACCAGTGATGCTAGACAAGGCTATGTAATCCCTGGTTCCCAGACCCCTAGATGGTGTGTTTGAGTCCTACTCCAGAAGAGTTTTCAAGGAGGAGAAAGGCAGATGCACTGTGATCCTGTAATGTTGCTGCTCTCCTGCGTTTCCCTATTCCCCTGTGGTTGTCACATTTCAAGCAGTTGCTGAGAGATGTTCATGTGGAGTGGGGTGGGTTCGTCCCCAGACCACTGCTGAAGTCTTGGGCAGGGGAAAGGGCAGGTCCTTCTCTGTGGAGGTGGGAAGCTGGCTGGGGGTTTGCTCTGTCCTGATCCCTTGGTGCTGGCAGCATGGTGCCTGGATGGTGTCACCTTGGCAGTGGCAGCAGGTGCCAAGGACTTTGGTCATGTGCTCTGTCCAGGTGCCATGACGATGGCAGCATCACTCAGCACCTGCTCCCAGGGTTTGCGAGAGTGCCTGACCTCCCTTCTCCCTCCCTGGCCCGGCAGCGGTAATGAGGAAGCAGTAGCCATGGGCAGGCTCCAAGGAAGATGCAGCTCTCTTGGGCTAGGCCCTCAGAATGGCCCCGGGTGCAGCACTCAGGGTTCAGAAGCCAGCAGGGGCCTGCCATTCCTTCTCTCCAGAGCAGTGCTGTTGCACATTCTCGAGGTAACTCTGCATCAGTCCAGAGGCCTGCAGGCTCAGATTGCAGTCTCCAAGGGGAAGCGTGAAGCCCCGGAGTTCTTTCACAAGCCCCTTTCTGCAAGTTCAGGCATCTTCCCCTAGGACTTCTGATCCTGCTGGGCAGGTTCCCCTATTTCTCTCTCCTTCACTTTAGGTACCTCCCGTTGCTTCTCTGTTGGTTCCGAATACTCTCCCTTTAACTATCCATCTGAAGGTGATTATCTACTCACCACTTTCGATCTTCTCCATGAAAGCAGCATTTGCCAGCTACTTCTAGTCCACCATTTTGGCCTCTCCCTCCCCCTGATATTGTTATGATATTCTGTCTTTTCATGGTATACCTATTTATTTAGGTCTCTTCAGTTAAGTTCAATGAAGTTCATTCATTCATTGATCAAATGTTTTTGAGCGTATCTTACGATCCTTGTTCTAAGAGTTTGGGTATTACTGAGACAATGGAACTTACATTCTAACCAGATAAAACAATATGTATAATATATAAATACTTTATATAGTATGTAAAACAATAGTAAGTTCTAAGGGAAAATGAAAAACTAAAGTAGATTAAGGGAGATCAAAATTGCAGGAGTCAGGGGGAAAAGGCAGTGATTTCAACTTAAATAGGGTAGCTAGAATAAACCTAATGGAGAAAGCACATATAAGAAAATACTTGCAGGAGTTGTGAGAAGAGTGTTTCAATCAGTGTGAACAGCAAGAGCAAATGTTCTGTAATGTGATCCTGCCTGAAGTAGTCCAGAATAGCAAGGAAATCTGGAGAGGAATGAGCAAGCAGGATAGTGAGTCAGAGAAGGAATGGGGACCACATCTAAGGTCTTATGCTTCCCAAGGGAATTTGCTTTTATCCTATAGAGACTGAAGAGCTTTGCAATGTTTGAAGCAAAGGAATGTCATAATCTATCTGGCTGATGTATTAAATAAGAATGGACTAACGGAAGTAAGAGTAGAAGCAGTGAGGCCAGTGAGAAGTCCCTTTGAGGAATCCAGTTGAGACACAATGATGGTGCAAAAGCAGGAAGATGGTAGATGAAATTGTTGGATTCTGGATATATTTTGAAAGCCAAGTTAACAGGATTTGCTAACAGATAGGATGTGGTTTATAAGTAAAAGAAAAGAGTCAAGGGGACACCACGACCTTTGTAAAGGAGTTGCTATTTATTGAGTTATAAAAAGTTGCAGGTGAAATCAGAAGTTAGTTTTGGACTTGTTGATTTTTAGATGAATATTAGACATCCTTGTGGATATATTTAGTAGAAAGGTAAGAATAAAAATCTAGAATTTAAGGGGGAGGCCCAGTCCAGACAGATAAATTGTGAGATTGACAGCACGTAAATATTATTTAAAGCCATGAAGTGGGTATGGTGAATGAGGAAGTGAAAGTATACAGAAGAAAAGAGGAAGCCCGAAGATCATGGAGAAGAAAAGGAACTGGAAGAACCAAGAAAGAACACCAGAGGGTAGGAAGAAAACAGAACAGAGTGGTGAATAAATACAGTAAGAAAGAGAGAGTGATCATTTGTGTTGAGTGCTTCATTAGGTCAATTAACACGCAGACTGAAATCTGACTATTGGATCTAGTTTGGACATTGGTCACCTTGAAATGAGAAGTTTTCGTAGATTGATGGTGGTAAGAGTCTGTTTGAAATGTGTTCAAGAGAGAACCGTAGGAAAGAAATGAAGGAGAGCAAATCCGTGAGTTTTGTCACAAAAAGAAAAGGAGAAATGGCTCGATAGCTGACAAAGTTGGGTCAAAAGATTTTATTGTGATCAAGAAATGAAGGCATGTATCTCTGTTATATATGTTAATGACAATAATAATAAAAAGGAAGAAATTTCAGTGTAGGCAGCAAAAAAAAAAAAAAAAAACAACAACAAAAAAGTCTTGAATCGTGTCCTTGAATAGAACATAAATAAACGGCATCTACTGGAAAAAAACAATGATTACCAAAGATTACCATTATCTTTGACGATGGTCAGGAAAAACTCCCGTGATTATAGATTCTGGTAAGTGGATGGATGTGTTGGTAGGAGTCTGCCGCACCAAAGGTAGTGTCTTTGCTAGAGCAGATTAATACGGCTTTACGTATGCAGTAGGCATCCTCTGAGGGGGCAAATGTGGTTTTTTCTATCTTAATTAGGACAAAGGATCAGAAAGAGTTCACATCTACATGGAATAGACAGCAATATACGTTTACAGTTTTTCTTTTGTGTTCTGATACAGTCTCAATAGACCTGGACTATCTAGACATCCCAGAGAACATCATATTGATCCACTAAATCAATGCCATCATGCTAGGAGAAGTAAGAGGTGGCTGGTGTGCTAGAGGCCTTGGTAAGTCACCTGTGCTCCAGAGAGGAGCAAACAAAGCCTGTGAAGATCCTGGGGATTGCAGTATAGTAATTTTTCAGGGCTTTAGTAGTCAGAGTATGTGGCTGTTTAGCCAGCCCCCATGGTGATTCTGATGTCATTGATTATTGGATCTCATCTTGAGAAACTCTTCTTTATTATTTGTAGCTGAAAGCAAGACTTTGTAGGAGAAAAGAAATCACAAAAGGAAAAATAGAAGAGTATCATGAAAGCTGTGTTTATGTTACTGTTTTAAATTAGGTAGTTGGGTTTTTTTTTTTTTCCAAGCATATTAAATATAATTTGAATGAAGGGATCAGCTCTAGATTCAGAGATGGAACTCTGGACGGGCAGAGGGACAGCAATAACGTGTTCTGCAGCCAAAAGCAGCTTGGCCACTTTTGGCGAGCAAGTGGTGTCTTAGGGAATGTCCCTATGTGAATACTGGAGCTTTTAGTCCTTGCTGGGCTTCAGCCAGCACGTCACATGCTTTTGTGGATAGCAAAATGGCCTGCCGATTCCTTTCCCCTCCCATCGTGTTTTTGTTTGTTTTTTCTTTTCTCTTCTCTTTTCCTTTTTCTTTCTTTCTTTTTTATTTGTTTTTCTTTTTCGAGACAGGGTCTTGCTTTGTTGCCTGGGCTAGAGTGCAGTGGTGTCATTATAGCTCACAGGAACCTCACACTCCTAGGTTCCAGAGATCCTCCTGCCTCAGCCTCCCGAGTAGCTGGGACTACAGGTGCACACCACGACACCTGGCTAATTTTTGTATGTTTTTGGAGAGACAGGATCTCCCTATGTTGCTCAAGCTGGTCTCAAAGTCCTGGCCTCAAGGAGTCCCCTCCCATATTTTAAGAGCCTCAAACAAATTTATTTAAATAGTGTGTAATTTTTTTTTTTTTTTTTAATTTTGGGTCAAATGCCTGAGAGCTACTTCCCTTGCATTCCAAGTGATAAATGATCCAAGGGAGCCATCAATGAGATGGTTTTCGAGCGCTGGGGCCTTTTTATTTTCTCTCCTTGAGTCCCTACCCTCTTTTCCGTGCCCTCATATCCTGCCATCTGCTTTCTGCAGGCCATTGGCCATTCTCTTAGGTTTGCTGGAAGCCTCTGTGTATGCCTCTTATGTCAGCCTCTGAACAGTTCACCCTTTTTTTATTATAGAAAAACCCCACATTTTTATCCAATTATAAGATACCTTTCAAATAAAAATGATTGTCTACCCATTTATTTCTTGGGACTTTTAAAAAATGATCCTATTATTAGTGCTGCATGTTTTGTTCAAAACAACAACCCACATGCTTTTTAAATTTACAGCAAGTTAACAAAACCTCTGTTTGTTTCTAATGTCAATCCTGTGGTCAAAACACTTGTCAGAGTAATAAACAATGGCACAATTAGAACTCTTTAGTGAATTTGGGTCAATGTATCACTCTCCTAGAACACATTTTAAATGTATCACAATTATAGCCTGGGGAAAATTTGGCTTTTTGGCCTCCACTAGTTTAAGCTATTATTTTGAGAGCAAGTTGTACTCAACCCAGGGTTGAAATACAGGGAGATAATAAATAAAGCAAAATGGCTGAATAAATGGGTTTTGGCTGCGTTGGAAGGGTTTATTTTTCATTCCTCTCATACCAAATAATAATGATTTCAGGATTTCTTGTGATTATACACAATGGTACTTCTTTTTATTTTTTTTTTTATTTTTTTATTTTTCTTGCTAAATCGATGAAGTTCTTTTTTTTTTTTTTTTAATTTTTTAAATTTATTTCAGCATATTATGGGGGTACAGATGTTTCTGTTACATATGTTGCCCTTGCCCCCACCTCCCTCCCTAAGTCCGAGTTTCAAATATGTCCATCATTTGGGTGG